>UESW01003875.1:0-24725 GCA_900491605.1 Calamus simplicifolius
ACGAGCATATAAAAAGATCATCTCATGTTTACAAAAAGTGACAACTTTATAGTTTTGCCAAATTAGGCCTTAAAGTTTTTTTTTTTTTTTACTTGGAGTATCGATTATAAAGACTAGCCTACCAAAATAAAATAAAACGAAAATAGGAGTTGATGACGTCAAGTCACCTTCTTCAAACGTCGGAGAAGACGGACGACCTTCTCTTCGGACCCTGCAAGAAAGTCCCCGAAGACCGGATGCTCCGATGGGGACCCTTCGACGCTCAAGTTAGTCACTTGGGATCAAACAAGAACTGCTCGAAAGGAGCTGAAACAGTTAGGGTTTTTGCTGGTAGGAGAAAAACTAGAGAAGATTTCAAGGATCCTTACAGCGGGCGCGTGCTTTTATACCTGTTCGGATATCCTTTCTATTCCCATGATCACTGATTCTTAGGAGCCCAGTTCAATAACGGACAAAATACGGGGCCGACGATGACAAGTTGTAATGTTATCGTACACACCGGATGCATCATGAGTTACCTGTCAGTACGACCTCACAGATGTCTCGCGTCTGAGGTAGCGTCTGGTGCACGTCACCGCTGCAACGGGCAGGTGGTGATCCGCATACCGTAATGGGGTATGGCCATGCACAGTGACTAAGATACAACGGATCATACGCCGTTATGAGGCATGGCCACCTTCTGCCACGGATGTGCGGTGGAATATGTGAGCACGCCAAGTGGCCCAGAATAACCTGACCATGCGCCAGGGATTGAGATGCCATTCGTGTGCCCTGAGACTGCATAGGAGGTCCCGGGGGTTAATATACGGTCCATGTACCCCGAGACCGAGAAGTAGGTCTCGGGGTTGATATACTGTTCATGTGCCCCGAGACCGAGAGGTAGGTCTCGGGGGTTGATATACTGTTCATGTGCCCCGAGACCGAGAGGTAGGTCTCGGGGGTTGATGCACTGTTCATGTGCCCCGAGACCGAGAGGTAGGTCTCAGGGTTGATACTATTCATGTGCCCCAAGACCGAGAGGTAGGTCTCGGGGGTTGATATACTGTTCATGTGCCCCGAGACCGAGAAGTAGGTCTCGGGGTTGATGCACTGTTCATGTGCCCCGAGATCGAGAGTAGGTCTCGGGGGTTGATATCTGTTCATGTGCCCCGAGACCGAGAGGTAGGTCTCGGGGGTTGATGCACTGTTCATGTGCCCCGAGACCGAGAGGTAGGTCTCAGGGGTTGATATACTGTTCATGTGCCCCGAGACCGAGAGGTAGGTCTCGGGGTTGATATGGCTCCCGTCAGCTGCCGCTATCTTTGTCGTTCATTCTAACGGCATAGGATCAACCATATCAGATGCCCCTCACCCCTGAGACGGAGTGGGCTCGTCCCAGTAAAGTGAAAGGGGTGTCACCTCCCAAATGGCTGATCCCCACTCCTTGCGAACTGCCTCCAAACGCGTGTCTATAGGCGCTGCAGTGACTTTATGCGGGCAGTACAGGGATGTGATAGGGCGGCCAATGCTGTCCACCCGATTTGTGGCAATCATCCTCGAAGCTAGGTTTATCCGTCGAAGTCCGTGAGGAAAGTTGTGCCATCATTACCCATCATAATGGCGACGTAATCGGTGTCCTACCATTGGCTAAAATGAATCGTATCCCGCGCTCAGCAATTACCTAGGCAATCCAGCTCGCGGTGGGAGCCCGCGTGGCAGTCGAGGCGCGGCGGGACAATTTGAAACTGAATAAAATCTGCGTAGAGGGTCGAAAGCAGTCATTCTATTCCTGGGATCGTCGTCTCCTTCCCCTGCTTTCTGATTTTCCGCTTCCTGGTTCCCCCTGCAACTCGAGAGCTCACGTTCGTCACCTTCCTTCCCAGGTTAGCTCTTCGTTCCTCCTAGGTTTCTTCAATCTTTCGCCTTGCAATGAGTTCCCAGTCTTGTCTGCGGAGGACGATTCGAAGAATCGTTCTTCGCTCAAGAGGCCTCAAGCCTCTCCTTCTCCCCCTTCTTCTCCCCTTGAGTGGTCCTCCGATTCGGAGGATCACGTCCCTCTAGCCCAGCGGCGGGTCGCCGGGGAGGCTCCCGCAGGGCGGCGCCCGGCGGCGGCTGGCTGGAATCCGCCGAGAGGTCGCCAGGCGAGGGCCGGCACCTCCTGGAGTGCGGGGGCGGAATCCCTGGAAGGGGCTGCTTCCATGGTAACAGGCAACGATTTGGCAAACATCCGGGCCCGTTACCAAATTCCTCAGGATATTGAGCTCTATCTCCCGACCCCTGACGACAGGGTGATTTCATCCCGACCGGGCCGGGTGGCCATCTATGAGATTTCTCTGAGAGTTGGCCTCCGTTGCCCTTCCATCCTTTCTTCGTTAACCTCCTTGACTATTATTCCTTAACTCCTTCCCAGTTGGTCCCAAATTCCTTGCGCGTCATTTGTGCTTTCGTTATCCTTTGCCATCACCTCCACATCATCCCGCGAGTCTCTCTCTTCCGTTCCTTTATATTCTCCGATCTCAGAAAGGCTGGTGGCTGTTCAGCCCAGGCCCCACCGCGTCCTTAAACTCCTTCTCCCTTCTTCCGTTAAAGGCTGGAAATCCCGTTTTTCTTCGCCAACATTGGCCAAGTGAAGTCCCGGTGGGGAGACCCTGACCCCCGAGGTAATGCAAACTCCACTGTCCACCTTGAGATAGAGAGGCGCTAGGGCAGCTGCTGTCCACCGAAATTCCTCGGTATAGCCTGCTCCTGACGAGGAAAACCTCCGGTCGGGACTTATCTCCAGTTTGGTAAGTCTCCCTGTACTTAACCAAAGTCTTGCCCTTGCTCTCGCTCATCTTTTTTTTTACTGACCCGTCGATACTGCGCAGCTATGAAAATCCCAGCGCGCCGACTTATGAAGGCCGCCGCCAAAAGGAAGGCCCGAGAGGAACCGAGCGAGGGGTGGCGAGCACCAGATTCAAAACGCCCGACAGTGCGGGCACTCGAGCCATCCGCACCGCAGGAGCCTCCGGTCACCCCAGAGATAGACTTGATGGCTGACACCCCACCCGAAAGGACCATGAGCGGTGGAGCGGCCCCTGAGGTGCCGACCGCAGGGTAGCCGGCCATGGAGGTGGAGCCGGCCATGGAAGAGCCAGCCGTAGAGGAGCCAACGGCGGTGGGGGGGGGGGCTCCTGCCCCCGGCGAACCAGCCCCCACCGAAGCTGCAAGGGACTGGGGTGAGGGACCATCACAGACGGCAGGCCCACCCCCGGAGAGGACGCCAGTGAGCAGCTCTCCATGCGTCGAATCCGAGACCGCCGGAGCTGCCGGAAGGAGTGGGGCTAGGCGTGGACTGTCTCGGGACTCTGTCCTAGATGATGGGCGCCGGGTGGAGCGGCTCATCTCGTCGATCCTCGTATCGGAGGTTCAGGAGGAGCTCAGCCATCTGAAGGCAGCTACCTTCTTCCGTGAATCATACGCAGCCCTAGTCAAGGTAGTTAGACTATCCGCTCTCTGCTCTCGAATTTCTTTCTGCTCTTCCTTTTCTTTTTGACATGGGGCTCGCATGCAGGTTGCCAACTCCCTGGCTATCACCAGGGAAATTATCCATGGTGAAAAACCATTGTGCGGGAGGCCCAAAAAGAGGCCGAGGATGCTCGCGCTCGAGCAGAAACTGCAGAGAAGGCCTTAGAATCAGCCAAGACTGCCCGGGCTGATGAAATAAAAGTGGCCGAGAGCCGGGCAGAGATAGAGTCCAACCGCCTGCGGGCGGCCCTCAACCAGCTCATGGAGGCCGATAATGCCATCACAGCTAGGGACCTGCACATCTCCGAGTTGGTCGCAACCATCCAAGCGGCCGAGAGTCAGGTGAGTGAGGCCAGAGAATTGGCAAGGACGGCGGAGGAGAAAATGAGGGAGGCCGAAGAAAGGGTGAAAGGAGCGAAGGAGGAAAGGAATCTATCCCTGGAGGCCGAGAGGATAGCAGCGGCAGCCCTGGCTGCTGAGAGGGGGCTCTGGCGGCTGAGGTGGAGGCAGCTATCGAAATCAGGACCGCCAGAGTTATTGAAGAATTTCGGGCGTCCGAGCATTTCATGGAGGAGCTGACCAAAGCTTCGATGGGGGCATATCTTCAAGGGTTCCAGCGTGGGAAGGAGAAGGTGGCCAGAGACTTAAATTTTCCCAGCCCTTGAAGTGGAGCCGGACCGCCTCTCTGAGATGGGCTCGTCTGATGATGAGGATGCACCTGCTGACTCATGAGCCCCATACTGTATTTTATTTTTGTGAACCCGACGTGGTCGGCATTTTGTGAACACTTTCAAATTAATGAAATACACTATTTTCAATGAAATTTGTCTCCGCTTGATTGCCACTGTCACTTCAAACTCTTTGGCAGCCGACGTGGGACCCTCAGGGGCTTCGTCGGTGCCGAGCAATCCGCAACTTACCCTTAGATAATTCGACTTAGCTTCGTAGGACCAGATTTTGGGGTCAAAAGGTACGAACCTGTGTTCCCAACAGAGCGTAGGACTCGAAGGTCAAGATAAAATCGAGCCTTCCGAGCCGCCTGCACGTTGCTTTGCCAACTGTGCGCAACTTTTTGTGCCTGGCTAGCCCAGGGATTTCGTGCCGATTGGGGTCAGTCTTAAGTGCTGAGAGCCGACAGCAAGCCGCTCTGCTAGTGGTACACTGGGCTTTGTGCCTGGCTGGCCCAGGGCTTTGTGCCGACCGGGGTCGGGCTTAAGTTGCTGAGAGCCGGCAGCAAGCCACTCTAGTGGTACACTGGGCTTTGTGCCTGGCTGGCCCAGGGCTTTTGTGCCGACCGGGGTCGAGCTTAAGTTGCTGAGAGCCGGCAGCAAGCCGCTCTGCCAGTGGTACACTGGGCTTTGTGCCTGGCTGGCCCAGGGCTTTTGTGCCGACCAGGGTCGGGCTTAAGTTGCTGAGAGCCGGCAGCAAGCTGCTCTGCCAGTGGTACACTGGGCTTTGTGCCTGGCTGGCCCAGGGCTTTTTGCCGACCGGGTTGGGCTTAAGTTGCTGGGAGCCGGCAGCAAGCCGCTCTGCCAGTGGTACACTAGGCTTTGTGCCTGGCTGGCCCAGGGCTTTTGTGCTGACCGGGGTCGGGCTTAAGTTGCTGAGAGCCGGCAGCAAGCCGCTCTGCCAGTGGTACACTGGGCTTTGTGCCTGGCTGGCCCAGGGCTTTTGTGCCGACCGGGGTCGGGCTTAGTTGCTGAGAGCCGGCAGCAAGCCGCTCTGCCAGTGGTACACTGGTCTTTGTGCCTGGCTGGCCCAGGGCTTTTGTGCCGACCGGGGTCGGCTTAAGTTGCTGGGAGCCGGTAGCAAGCTGCTCTGCCAGTGGTACACTGGGCTTTGTGCCTGGCTGGCCCAGGGCTTTTGTGCCGACCGGGGTCAGGCTTAAGTTGCTGAGAGCCGGCAGCAAGCCGCTCTGCCGGTGGTACACTGGGTTTTGTGCCTGGCTGGCCCAGGGCTTTTGTGCCGACCGGGGTCGGCTTAAGTTGCTGAGAGCCGACAGCAAGCCGCTCTGCCAGTGGTACACTGGGCTTTGTGCCTGGCTGGCCCAGGGCTTTTGTGCCGACCGGGTCGGGCTTAAGTTGCTGAGAGCCTGCAGCAAGCCGCTCTACCAGTGGTACACTGGGCTTTGTGCTGGCTGGCCCAGGGCTTTTGTGCCGACCGGGGTCGGGCTTAAGTTGCTGAGAGCCAGCAGCAAGCCGTTATGCCAGTGGTACACTGGGCTTTGTGCCTGGCTGGCCCAGGGCTTTTGTGCCGACCGGGGTCGGGCTTAAGTTGCTGAGAGCCGACAGCAAGCCGCTCTGCCAGTGGTACACTAGGCTTTGTGCCTGGCTGGCCTAGGGCTTTTGTGCCACACTGAGGTACTAGAATCACATTCAGTAATACGAAATGATGGGTGAAGACCCAGAAGAATACAAGAAAGATATTTAATGTAAGAAAGGGATGTACTACTGATAGTACCGACGGAGGTTGTCAGCGTTCCACGTCGGGGAAGTGGTTTCCCATCCAGCTCTTCAATCTTGTATGCTCCATGGCGGAGTGCTTCGGTGATCGGTAAGGTCCTTCCCAGTTTGGAGCCAGCTTACCTCCCTCCGTCGGCCTCGAGACTTCAGCTCGTCGAAGGATCAGGTCTCCTGGCAGGAAAGTCCTGGGACGCACACGGGCGTTATAATATTTGGCGGCCCACTGTCGGTAGACTGCCATCCGAAGTCGCGCTCGGTCTCGCATTTCCTCCACCAGGTCGAGGTTGGCTCGCAGCTGGTCTGGGTTGCCTTCCTCGTTGTACGACTCTACCCGAGGGCTCGGTGAGCCAACCTCTACTAGGATGATGGCTTCGGATCCAAAGACTAGGCTGAATGGGGTCTCACCGATGGAGGCTCGGCGTTGTGTGGTAGGCCCACAGCACGTTGGGGAGCTCCTCCACCCATCGTCCCTTACAGTCATCCAGCCGAGTTCTCAGTCCTTGGAGAATGATTCGATTAGTTACCTCGGCCCCGTTGGTCTGAGGGTGCCCGACAGAAGTGAATTTCTGACGAATGCCCAGTTAGAGCAGAATTCCCGAAGGGCGTGTTGTCAAACTGCCGGCCATTGTCGGTGACCAGGGTGTGCAGAAATCCGAACCGACATATAATGGACTTCCAAAAGAAGGATCTCACTTTGCTTTCCGTGATCTTAGCAAGGGCCTCGGCTTCAATCCACTTGGTGAAGTGATCAACGGCCACCAGGAGGAACTTTCGCTGTCCGAGGCCGGGGGAAATGGTCCCAGGATATCCATACCCCACTGGGCGAAGGGCCAGGTGCCACCAAGGGGGTTAACTGAGACGTCGGCTGTCGCTGGATATTAGCATGGCGCTGACAGCTATCACATCTCTTAACGAGCTTGGCTGCGTCCTCCTTCATGGTTAGCCAAAAGTACCCCTGTCGCAAGGCCTTGTAAGCTAGGGCTCTGCCCCCCAAGTGACTTCCACAGATGCCTTCATGGATCTCCCGCGGATGTAGTCTGATTCTGTTGGTCCCACGCACCTGAGGACGGGTATGAGAATGATCTTCGATAAAGCTTCCATCCATTATCAAGAACCTCGGGGCCCTCGCCTGAGTAGCTTGGCCTCAGCGGGGTTCTCTGGGAGAGTGCTGTCGGTCAAATATCAAATGTAGGCGTCCATCCAGGAGGGCTCTTGCTCAACCGGCAGCGCTTCATCGCAATTCAATGCTTGGGATCTGGAGGTGCTCCATATATGTTCTTCCCAGCGTCCCGTCGGCCGAAGTGGTTAGTCGGGATAATGCATCGGCCCTAGCATTCTCGCTCGGGGAATATAGCTGACACAAAGTAAGAGAACCGAGAGGCTTGGGATTGCACCTTGCTCAGGTAACGGGACATGGTTGGGTCCCTAGCTCGTACTCCCAGTGATCTGCCCAGAAATAAGCTGAGAGTCCGTGAAGGCCCTTAAACGCCCCGCGCCTAACTCCTCAGCCAACCTCATTCCCGCTAACAAAGCTTCATACTCCGCCTGGTTGTTGGTTGCCGGGAACTGGAATCTAAGAGCATACTCCACCACCTCCCCTTCAGGGCTCGTAAGAATGAGTCCGACTCCGCTTCCTTGAGAATTTGCTGCCCCATCCACATGCAAAATCCAGTCATCTTTTTTGCCTCCTCGGTCGAGGGAGGGTCCACACACTCCTCCGGGCGTATCTCCTCCAACCCTTCTCAGTCCAGGAACACTCAACCAAGAAATCAGCTATCACCTGAGACTTCATGGTTGACCTTGGTCGGATGGATAGGTCAAATTCACTCAGTTTGATGGCCCATTTGGCTAGCCGACCGGAGGTGTCAGGGCGAGATAAATGGTCCGAAGAGGTTGGTCCGTGAGCACCACGATGGGATGAGCTTGAAAGTAGGGTCGGAATCGTTGGGTAGAGACCACCAGGGCAAAAATGATCTTCTGGTTCTATAGTATCTGGTCTCGGCATCATAAAGTACCTTGCTGGTGTAGTAGACCGCCTATGGACCCCATCAACATCCATGCGTACGAGCACAGAGCTGACAGCTTCTGGAGGCTGCGAGATATAGGAAGAGCTCTTCCCCACTCTTTGGCTTGGACAACAGCGGGGGAGTGGATAGAAATTGTTTCAACTCCTCGAAAGCATCCTGACACTCCTTTGTCCACTCGAAACCATTGACCTTGCGCCTTAAAGAAGGGCAAGCACCTTTCTGCCGACCATGACATGAAGCGACTCAAAGCCGCCACCCTCCCGGTTAGGCGTTGCACCTCCTTCTTGTTAGCCGGGGGCCTCATATCCAAGATAGCCCTGATCTTGTCAGGGTTGGCTTCAATCCCTCGCTGGGTTACCATGAAGCCCAGAAACTTGCCTGCCGCCACTCCGAAGGCACACTTGCGGGGTTAAGCCTCATCCGATACCGGCATAGGTTGTTGAAGGTCTCCTCGAGGTCGACATGGTCAACAGCACTGGTGCTCTTGGTCAGCATATC
Organism: Calamus simplicifolius; assembly: GCA_900491605.1. NCBI lineage: Eukaryota > Viridiplantae > Streptophyta > Magnoliopsida > Arecales > Arecaceae > Calamus > Calamus simplicifolius. Next base: position 8,474 of record UESW01003875.1, read on the forward strand.
ATCACGTACACCTCCATGTTACGCCCTATCTGGTCCTCAAAGACCTTATTCATCAACCTCTGATAGGTGGCTCTGGCATTCTTTCAGCCCAAACGCATCACTTTGTAGCAGTAAATCCCCTTTTCTGTAATAAAAGAGGTGGCTTCTTCATCCACCGGGTTCATCCTGATCTGATTGTACCCCGAGAATGCGTCCATGAAACTGAGGGTCTCATGCCCGGATGTGGCGTCCACTAGCTGGTCGATCCGGGGTAACGGGAAGCTATCTTTGGGGCATGCCTTGTTGAGGTCGGTGAAGTCTACGCACATCCTCCAGCTTCCACTGGACTTGCAACCATCATGACATTCGCCAGCCAGTCCGGGTAGTGCACCTCGCGGATATGACCGCCAGTAGCTTCCGCACCTCCTCATCCATGGCCTTTTGCGATCGAGGGCGAAACTCCTTTTCTTCTGCTGGATAGGTCGGCACTCCGCCCGAATGTTAAGTTGGTGGGTAATCACCTCTTCTGGAATTCCTGGCATATCAGACGCTGACTAGGCGAAGACATCCGCATTAGCTCGCAGAAAGGTGAGGAGTCGGTAACAAGCCTCCTCCGGGAGTAGGGATCCAATCTGGACTGTTCTCGTTGGGTCCTCCCCGAGGGGAAAGAAAGCAGGTGCTCGGCCGGCTCTCCTCTTCTCCAGGTCTCGAAGATCCAGCGTCTCAGGTACCGGCGCGGGTGCCGCCCCCTGCGGACTAGGGGCCATGTGGTAGCAAAGTGAAGGTGGATTTGCTCTCCCCGCATCTCCCCGACTCCTTCGCTAGTAGGAAACCTCACGAGGAGCCTCTTAGTAGATATGACAGCATCCAAAAGATTGAGCCCGGGCCTCCGAGGATCGCATTGTAAGCAAGGGGCATCCGAACCATCAAGAACTTCATGAAAACCGTACTTTGACACGGGGCTGTGCCAGCCATCATAGGGAGAGTGACCTCCCCTCGACTTTCACAGAATCTCCAGTAAACCCCATCAGGGGGTGGCGATGGGCCGAAGTAGATCGGGCGACAGGTTCATGCGAACAAAAGCGTCATAGTTCAAAACATCCACAGAGCTCCCACTATCAACAAGAATTCTCTTTACAGGATGTTTAGCGATCGTCATGGATACGACGACGCTGTCATCATTTTTGTTTACTACCTCCTCTAAGTCCTTTTTAAAGAAAGGAATTACAGAATCCAACTCTCCCCCTCTCGGCCTCTTCGGCGGGCCTTGCCCCCAGGAAATCATTGCCACCGTCTTCTCCGTCGGGGCATTGTCGATCATCGGCGGCGGGGCGCTGATGGGCCAGGAGCTCCCGGGTTGTTCCTCTGGATGAACTTTTCCAGGTGGCCCCGCTGGATAAGGTCTTCGATAGCCTTCTTTAGCTGGCGACACGTCAGTATCATGACAGTGATCCCGGTGGTAGTGACAATAGAGGTTCTTGTTGCGAGGGATCTTCGGGTTCATTGGAGGAGGACGCTGAAGATAAGACTCCCTTCAATCTCGAGCAAGATCTGAGATATCGAGGCGAGCAGTGGGGTGTAAGGTCCATCTCTTAGCGCAGGGGCTCAGGGACGGTTGTCTAGCCGGCGAGGAGGCTCAAGTCTCATGGGGGAGCTTCGGCAGGTTCCGATCGGGCCAGTTTCTTGGGGACGTTCCCGCTAGCCTCGCGCCGGGAGAAGTCGGCCTCGTCAGCTCGAATGTACTTCTGGGCCCGGGTCAAGAGCTCGGCGTAGGAGCCGGGTGGCTTCTTATCGAGGAGTACGCGAAGGAGACGGGCGAAGCCCTCGCTTCAAGGCCAAAGTGGCCACCGAGTCTTCAAGATTGTAGACCTCCAGGCCGCCTCCTTGAACCGAGCGACATAATCCCGTAGGGACTTATCGCTCTTCTGCTGGACGGCGAAGAGGCTATCTACTACCCTTGGAATCTTTCGGCAGGCATCAAAATGGGCCAAGAAAGCCCTTCCAACTGGCGGAAGGAATCAATACTCCATGGTGGCAGGCGGGAGTACCAAGCTCGGGCGGCCTTCTTCAGGGTGGCGGGAAGGCGATGCACATGAGTGAGTCGGTGGCCCCCTAGACTTGCATGAGAACTTTATAACTTTCAAGTGGTCCAAGGGGTCTGTGGTCCCGTCATAAGGATCTAGCTGGGGAAGGCGGAATTGGGTGGAGATGGGCTCTTCCATGATGCGGCGAGACAATGGAGGTCGACTGTCGTAGTCCGCCTCTAGTAGGTGGGTGATCCGACGGCTAAGTTCCTCCAACCTCTGGTTATACTCATCGAGTCGACGCTCGGCTCGACGGCCATCCGACCATCAAAAGACCTCCCCAGAAGATTCAGAGGACAGAGAATGGGGACGGTCATGTCGGCAGGGGCGCTCCGCCTCCTTCCCATGCCGCCGCTTAGGAGAGACACTAGCATGGCGGGAAGGCAACCGTGTCTTGTAGAGGCTTCCGGTGGTGAGGCTTGGGCGGAGCTTGATGGTGGCGATCCCCTGGTACCGGTGATCTCCTTCGGAAGGAATGCTGGCTGGGTTGCACCACCCCTAGGACTGATGGATTTGGCTCCGGCTGCTGCGCGGCGCCTGTTGGTGCTGCAGGCCTTGAACCGCCGCCGCCAGAGATTGGACCTGCGTGGCTAGGGCGGTGAATCGATCTTCTTGGAGCTACTATGGGGGAGGCGCAGGGACATCGCTAGAGGAGCGGTAGGTCCAGCCTCCTGGGGATGTAGCGGTGCCGGAACGCTGGCCGGGAGAGCCGAGGGGGCCTCCGCGGGTGGACCGGCTCCGCGGCTACCCCCCGCGCAACTGGCAGAAACTCCCTTCGTTCGGATCGTCACCATGGCTTCAAAAGCTTGAAGAGAGAGAGAGATTGCAGATTGCTGGTTCATGTCTTTCTTTTTAATGCCCCCTACCTGGCGGGCCAATCTGATGATGCCAAGTCACCTTTTTCAAACGTCGGGGAAGAGACGTCCTTCTCTCCAGACCCCTTCAAGAAAAGTCCCGGAGACCGGATGCTCCGGTGGGACCCTCCGACGCTCAAGTTAGTCACTTGGGATCAGACAAGAACTGCTCAGCCGAAAGGAGCTGAAACAGTTAGGGTTTTTGCTGGTGGAGGAAAACTAGAGAACCAAAGTTCAAGGATCCTTACAACGGGCGTGTGCTTTTATACCTGTTCGGATGTCCCCTTTCTATTCCACGATCACTGATTCTTAGGAGCCCAGTTCAATAACGGACAAAATACAGGGCCAACGATGACAAGTTGTACTGTTATCGTACACACCGGATGCATCATGAGTTACCTGTCAGTACGACCTCATAGATGTCTGCGTCTGAGGTAGCGTCTGGTGCGCGTCACCGCTGCAACGGGCAGGTGGTGATCCGCATACCGTAACGGGGTATGGCCATGCACAGTGACTAAGATACAACGGATCATACGCCGTTATGAGGCATGGCCACCTTCTGCCACGGATGTGCGATGGAATATGTGAGCACGCCAAGTGGCCCAGAATACCTGACCATGCGCCGGGGATTGAGATGCCATTCGTGTGCCCTGAGACTGCGTAGGAGGTTCCGGGGGTTAATATATCCATGTACCCCGAGACAGAAGTAGGTCTCGGGGTTGATATACTGTTCATGTGCCCCGAGACCGAGAGGTAGGTCTCGGGGGTTGATGCACTGTTCATGTGCCCCGAGACCGAGAGGTAGGTTTCGGGGGTTGATGCACTGTTCATGTGCCCGAGACCGAGAGCTCGGGGGTTGATATACTGTTCATGTGCCCCGAGACCGAGAGGTAGGTCTCGGGGTTGATATACTGTTCATGTGCCCCGAGATCGAGAGGTAGGTCTTGGGGGTTGATGCACTGTTCATGTGCCCCGAAACCGAGAGATAGGTCTTGAGGGTTGATATACTGTTCATGTGCCCCGAGACCGAGAAGTAGGTCTCGGGGGTTGATATGGCTCCCGTCAGCTGCCGCTATTTTTCGTTCATTCTAACGGCGTAGGATCAGCCATATCAGGAGCCTTTTTTTTTAATTCCTTCACATGAGAGAAATATTAGTACTAAAAATTGGTGCATTTGTTTAGTTTTTTCCTTTTGTCCTCCGTTAAAATAATTTTATGATTTTTTCCTTCATGATTGGGCTAGGTTCTTGCTCATCTTTCCTCGTACGTGTTCATGTCAAAGGAATTTAAGGGGGAAAGCTACTTTGAAGTCCACATCCCTCATCCTCCTTTTTCAATTCAAATATAGTTGTCCATGATCATATCTCATCTTGATTTTCTAATGTGGTGCTTGGCATTCTTCTCTTCATGTTGAAACTCTATTTATCTTTTTCCAAACTCTATTTTACTCTTATGAGCTGGCATATACCTGTGATGATAATTTAATATTGCAAGAAAGCAAATTATCGCTTCACTCTCTATAGGGCCATTGGTTAATTAGCAATGATGAAATATCAACAATTCAATATCATTTTATTTGGCACAGATATTTTAATAATAAAAAATCATCAATAACCATAGACTAGTATATCATGGGAATGAAAGGTCATCGTACATATAATACCAATAATACTCTTAAAAACTTATTTATATAATATATTTTATATATTATATAATATATTACGAATGAATTATATATTATATATTTATTATACTATAAATATAGATAATAATGTAATATTAGTTACTAATCTTATAGTGATGGCATATCACTATCCGAATATGGATATCAAATAAGATAATATTATCGTTGTTCTAGGATCACCGATGATTATTGCAGGATTGCCTCGTATCAAAGTCCCTATGAGTTCTAGTTCTTTTCATTTTTCTTATATTTTTTTTGGTTTACATAGTTTATATAAAGAACCAGAGGAAAAGTCTTTTAATCAGTACTTCTTCTAATCATGGTACACATAAGAGCTCTAACCATCTTTTGATTTATGTGATCAATCCATAGATAACACTTAACAATAGTTGACTAAACTTGACAATTGCCCAAAGGGTAGCTCTCTTTCTAGACTGATGTTGGCCATTGTAGATCGGACAATCAACCACTAGAGCTTTGATAACTCGATGGTCATATTTTTATTTAACCATTAAAGCTACCCTTGAGTCCTAATGGTCATATTTTGAAAGCTCTATAAAATGTGGATTTGTGGGTTAGATTAAAAATGAAAAAAAGAGTTGAAATACATTGGAATCTTTGTAAAAAGGGATTTTAAGCTTAGTGTGCTTACTTCTTCCTCTTTCAAGTTTAAAGCATTCTTTGTATATCCATTCTCTTAAGGGGCATTGTGCTTATGTTTCTCTCGTTCAAGAGAGATTGGGCTCTTTTCGTCTCATGCAAAGGAAGAGAGTAGTTTATCTTTAGCTCATAAAAAGATTATAAGGGTTGTTTCTAAGTCTAAAAAAAGATTGTGCAAGGGTTTGATCCCCATCTTGTTAAAAGGATTGGTAAATGGAAATCTCGAGATGTCTTGAGCAGTGGATGCAAGCAAGGGTACTAGAGTGGGCACTGGACTAGACCGCCCATGGCCCAGCCCAGTACAATACGAACTGGGCCATGCCTAGCACAGCTCGATTTTCTATAGTGCCAGACTGTGCCAAGCACAACCCATTCAACCATGTCGTGCTGAGCTCAGAAAGGCCAGCCCATGGACCAAGCCTGGCACGACACAGCCCGAGTGCCAACCCAGCACGACCCATAAGGGCCTGGTCGTGCCAGCCCACAAGGGCCTGGGCCGGAGGGCAGCGAGGGGGTTGTCCTCAACGAAGGTGATGATGATGAGGTATGCCTCCTTAGCGCGGGCACAAGGGACGAGACCAAGGGGCTCATCAGAGGAACCGGACCTGAAGAAGCCGAGGAGGCTACAGGGGTGGAACCGGATGCTAGAGGCGATCGAGATGGAACTAAGGCTGGACGTGGAGTAGGGGCTGAGGCCATGGAAGGCTGGAGACGCTCGGATGATGGAGCCAAGGCCAGATGTGGAGTTGGGACAGAGCCGGGCCTGTAGAAGGCCGGAGGCACTTGGACGATGGAGTCGGAAGCCAGGATGACTGATGGGGTTGGGAGTTGGACGTGGAGTCGAGGCTGTTCGAAGGCGTGGAGTCAAAACTGGGAGCAGGAGGTGAAGACCAAAGGCTGGGAGTCGGAGGCCAAAGATTGGGAACGGAGGCCTAGAACTGAGGGCTAGGAATCGAGAGCAGGAGGTGGAGGCTGGAGGCTAGGGGCTGGAGGCGAAGGCCCGGAACCAAGAGTAGGAGGCCAGGGGCCGAAGTCAGGAAGTAGGGCCAAGACGAAGCTATGTCCGGGAGTTGGGGACGAAGCCGGAAGCAACTAGGACAGTCAGGAGCGTTCGATGCCAGATTGGGACACTCGCGGAGACAGAATAGACGTTAGAGAGTGGGAGAGAAACGAGTTGCAAATGGACCGCGGGCCGTACCGAACGGTACTGAACTATTATAAAAATTTTTATGTTTCATTTACTTATTTGCATACTTTCAGGCTAAAAATTTATATTCAAATTTATATTTAAATTTAATTATAAATTTATAGAGCCTATTTATAGTATTTTTTTAGTCCACTTAGGTTATGAATTGAGTTCACTTTGATATCATTTATCACAACGTATAACATCACTCAAACAAAATAGCTAATAAGTTATTATTTAGGTTCTTTAATTCTATATAAATATTTAAATCTTTTCGGTATATAACTAATATGAACCTAAATACTTATTAACATAAATTTTATAATTTGATTTCGATATTAGAAATTAGAAAAAAAAAAGTTACCATGTACAATTGAAGTCACCGTTTCCCTCACTGCCATATTAATTTCAGGACCCATTGAAACACATTAATTTGGAGTCACTGGAATTCCAATTAAGTTTCTAACTTCAACTAAGAAAAGTAAAATTAAAATTCCCATACGTTTAAAAGTCCCTCGCATTAGGTGAGACAAAATTTCGGACCCTTCCACGCGTGGAGTCTTTCAACAAAATCCCAAGTCCATCTAGAAACTTAGCCTAGAAATTATTAGAACTAACTTGCCCACCATATGTCTCTTATGCTTAATTCGCCAAGTGTCCGATCAGCGGTCTTCTGCACAAAATTCACAAAAGATCTCCAGCCATCCCATACGAAGAAGCATCGTTGCAAGCAAACCCAATGAAACTAATAAAAGCTGGTGCATTTTCGAATGCAATTTGACCCCCCTCTTTTTAATTATTATCTCCCCTTGGAGATTAGAGATAGGGGGGGGGGGGCCAAAAATGCCTCCGCTTAGGGTTTGTTAAAATTAATTTAATGAAAGTGTGCGAGAGATTAGCTAGCTCAGCTTTTATTATCAAAGGGATTGATGAAGCTATACTGGCGGCAGAAGGATTTGGCCTCCTTGACTTCTTTGTACCTATGGTGGAGTTGTATAGAGCATGTGGAGATATTTTCTATGTTACACGGATTTTGCATGCTTGGAGTCTCTTTATTGAGAAGGATTCTCTTATTGTCATACGTTGGCTCTAGTGGGAATGCTATATATGGTCATTCTCTGATAAACTTTTTACTTCTGGATGTTTAGTCTATTTTGTGGAAGGTCTTCAAATTTCAGATTCGATATGTTTATCGAGAAGTCAATTGGATGATGAACGCTGTCGTCCTTCTATTTGATTTTTAATTTTAAAAATATGATGATTCCTATCCTATTGTACTTACTCGTACTAAATTGATGCGATCATTCCTCTATTTTAAATAAAAAATAAATAAATAATTTCAAAATTGACAGTTGAGGATTGGGATCAGGCTTTCTCGCACCTCTGGTTCCGTGGATAGAACTGGCTCCTCCCAAAACACCCCCATACTTCCCAAAATACCCTTCCAGATTACGAGGCCAAAGCTAGAACAGTTCACTGACAATGAGACGAGCCCAAAATTTCAAGGCAATGATATTATCATCATTGACCAACTGAAATCGTACGCTAGCTATCATCAAAATGACAAATGACGTATCGTGACATGAAAATAACGATATTAATTATTTGTTAACGTATCATCTTTTAATTAGGTTTGGGCTGAATATTTTTAAGAAAAAACCTCTGTAGATTATTTAATTAAGGAAATTGCCAAGTAAGTTCCTCGATGATAAAATAACAGTCAAGTAACATCAGTTCTTTATATTCCATTACCATTTACCACACAACGGGGAAGATCCTCATTCGGAGTCGTTACCGGAGGTAACGTTAGTCAAGAGGTAAGAATATAAAAGGTCAAGGGTAATTTCGTCAAGAAAAATGGTACGCGCAAATAGCGGCTTAACGAGTCGAAGCCATTCTTGTAATTAAGTCACGAAGCAAGGGCCATCACGCTGCCGTTCTGCTTCGTGGCGGCCCCGCGGAGCCCCCAAAGCGCCGTCCTCCGTTCGCCGACATCCCGGCGGCCGGCCCAGGTACCCTCGTGCCGAACGCCTCCTCCCATCATTACCCCTCGACTTCGCCTTATTTACCCCTCTAGCCCTCCCTTCTCCGCGTCCTACTCCCCTATAAATACCGCCCCGGGGGTGAGACAGGTTTGCCAAAATTAGCCTCCGAGCTCCTCCCTTTCCCCTCTCCTTTCCTTTTCTCTTCTATTCCCATTTCGGCTAACAAAATTAAATTCTCTCTAAGAATCTAATGGCGACTACCTCAAGAAGATCGAGCGGGCCGGTTCTCCCGATCTCGAGCGCCTTCCACCGATCGATCTCGCCGTCGGGGCGCTTCCCCTCCGCCAACGGCGGTGGCGTGGCCGCCTCCTCCACCTTCTTCGATCACCGCCGCCCCTCCTCCCCCACCCGTGTCAACCTCGTCGGCGTGTCCCCGTCTCCCGTCCCCTCCGTCCGCTTCTCCCTCGACAACCATCGCCACCGCCCTACCTCCCCCGGCCGCTCCCTCGCCGTCGCCGACCACCTTTCCCCGCGCACCATCGCCTCCCCCGCCCCCCATCGCCGGACTTGCATGTGCTCCCCCACTACCCACCCGGGCTCCTTCCGGTGTAGCCTCCACAAGGGCCTCCAGCTCCATCACAACCACAGCGCTGTCTCGTCCCCGTCGAATCGGCTCAACGCGCGGCGGTCGGCGATGGCGAACTCGCTGGTCCGGATTGGGACCGTGGAGGGGGAGTGGGTGAAGAGGGCACTCACCGCCCTCATCCGCCCCACCTCTCACCAGCAACGGCGGCGGGCGGCGTTCCAGCCGCGGCCCAGTCGCCTCTCCGTCATGTCCAAGGCCGACGATCTCTGATCTAACCTCTACCCTTAGATCTAGATCTCGAAGCAAAGCAGGTTCGTTCATTAGAAAAGAAAAAAAAAAAATTATACTCTATAACTTTCTCGTCTTCTTTCGTTCTCCGCTTCGCCGGCGGCGTCGGTCTCCGATCAGAAGTTTCCAGATCTCGGGAGCTAGCGAGGAGAAACAAAGGGGATTTTTTTGTTTCATTTTTTCTTCTTGTACAAAGGACTGACGGAGAGAGAGGTGTACATAGAATTTTTGACAGCCGTGTACATAGAATTTTTGACAGCCGTTGATGGCCACTGAAGGAGTGCTTCGCATCAGAACTGGATTGGAACAATTAACGCTAAAACAACTAATTAATTCTTTAATCACTGAATTAATTTTGAATTATGTCAGAAATTGTTGTGAATGATGTGCAAGTTATTCGTCGCCCTTCGCAAGCAGCAGCGAGAATACGTTCTTCCCGTTCCGTCGTAATTTTCCGTCGCCGTTTGTGGCGCGCCCACCGCCGTATGATGATTCCGTCGTCCGTCGTCGTCGCGTGTGTCCCCGCTGTCGTCGCCCTCGTGAGTATCCCGTATGGTACGTGCTAGATATTTATATATTTATTTATCTTTTTATTTTTTATTTTAATTTATTTTGTTTTGTTTAATTGGTCGCAGGCCTTGGAGGAATCGTCGGCATCGTCCCAGGGCGTCTAACGGGACTTAATTAATTAAAATGAATGAATGAATTAATTAACTATGTTTTAATATCAGAAAGGACAAAGAACATCAGTTTTACAGCATTAGCAAGGAAGGTAAAAATTTTGTTAAAAAAAAAAAAGGATTAAAGTGAACTTTCACTGTGGCAATCAAAAGCGTCACTTGAAATGGAAGAACTGTTGTATACACCACAAAAAATTACTTTTTACAACCAAAAATTTTAAACTTTTTTCAAATTGCTCTTCGTAGAAATGAAATTTCTCTCCACCCTCTTAAATTTTAAAAATTTTAAAATTATTCTCATACTCTATTCCTCTTTTTTTTTCATATCTTAAATTTCTCTTCATACCTCTTCTTTCCACACTCATCCCCTTCTTCTTTCTAATACAGAGACTTTCCTTCCTTTCGACGAAAGAAGAAGGCGTTGTCTCCTATGGATAAAGTATAAAAATAAAGCCAAATTATGAATAAATTTATATTTAAATTTAATTTAATTTTAAATAAAAGGATTGGATAAAGGATGTCATGTAAAAAAAAAAGGGCTTTGCCTTCAGTGGATCTATCTTAGAAATTCCATGAAAATCATGGGGATAAGATAAAAAAAAAAGGAGGGAGGCCATCAGAAATCGAATGCGTTCTGCATTGAATACGCTAACGCTAAGAACCGAATGCAAAAACAGTCATGGAATGTTTGCCCTTTCAGTCGAATAACATCGAATGCAAAAAACAGTCATGGAATGTTTGCCCTTTCAGCCGAATAACATATATATGTTCGGCCTGATCAGACGGGCCTGATCAGATGAACATGTATTGAGAGGAATAAGGGGTTAAGAAAACTGAAACGATGAGGGAAGAGGGGGTGATTGAGGATGGGGTGTTGAGAGAAATTTCAGAGGTATAAAGGCCATTACACAATGGGATAAATTGGGTATTTTATTTTTTTAAGGTATGGGTGTAGTGAGTAATTTTTGTAGTTGATGGAGCCAGTTGATCCTATGGAGAATAAAAAAAAATTTTAGACGGCTCCAAAAACCGACGGCCCCAAAAACCGACGGCCCAAGGCCGACGGCCCAAAGGCCGACGGCCCTAAAGGCCGACACCTCAAAGACCGACGGCCCCAAGACCGACGGCTCCAATGGCAGACACCTTCAAGACCAACGGCCCCAAGGCCGACGGCTCCATGACCGACGGCTCCAAAGGGCCAATGGCTCTATGACCGACGGACCCAAAGGACGACACCCGACGACTGACGGCCCCAAAGGCCAACACCTCCAACACCGACGGTCCCCAAAGGCCGATGGCTCCACGACCGACAGCCCCAAAGGCCGACGGCTCCATGACCGATGGCCCAAAGGCCGACACCCGACGACCGACGGACCCAAAGGCCGACACCTCCAAGACCGATGGCCCCAAAGGCTGATGGCTCCATGACCGATGGCGCCAAAGGCCGACACCTCCAAGACCGACAGCCCCAAAGGCCGACAGCTCCATGACCGACGGCCCCAAAGGCCGACACCTCCAAGACCGTCGGCCCCAAAGGCCGACACCCGACGACCGACGGCCCCAAAGGCCGACACTTCCAAGACCGATGGCCCCAAAGGCCGACGGCTCTACGACTGACGGTGCCAAAGGCCGACACCTCCAAAACCGATGGCCCCAAAGGCCGACGGCTCCATGACTGATGGCCCCAAAGGCCGACACCCGACGACCGACGGCCCTAAAGGCCGACACCTCCAAGACCGATGGCCCCAAAGGTCGATGGCTCCACGACTGATGGCGCCAAAGGCCGACACCTCCAAGACCGACGACCCCAAATGCCGACGGCTCCATGATGGATGGCCCCAAAAGCCGACACCTCCAAGATCGTCGGCCCCAAAGGTCGATGGCTCCAAGACCGACGGCCCTCCAAGACCGACAGCCCCAAAGGCCGACAGCTCCACGACCGATAGCCCCAAAGGCCGACACCTCCAAGACCATTGGCCCCAAAGGCCGACGGCTCCATGACCGACGGCCCCAAAGGCCAACACCTTGAAGACCGATGGCCCCAAAGGCCGACGGCTGGCTCCATGACTGACGGCCCCAAAGGCCGACGGCTCCATGACCGACGGCCCCAAGACCGACGGCCCAAAGGCCAACACCTCCAAGGCCGGCACCTCCAAGGCCGGCACCTCCAAGCTAAGCGGCCCCGACCGCCCTTGGCCAGCCGGGTCCAGTCTTGACTCCCCCGGGAGGGTCAGGGTGTCCCAGTTCCAGCCAGATCAACCCCAGCATGGCCCTATCAGTTCAGGGTGCCACCTCTGACTCGCGCTGCCTGACAACGCCGGATCCAATAACCTACCGGTAATGTTGTTGATGGGACTAGACCCAGCTACCCAATAGCCCCGCCGGCTGATGGGATAGCCCACCAACCAGCCCAGATTCACGCAACGGCTCGACAGACATTCTGACTTACGAAAGCCCATGTGATCGTGCCAACGTCAACCCCTATAAAAGGGTAAATCACATCGAGAACCAGGTAACGCACGTTTACACACTCGATGCCCTAATTCTCAGAGGAGAGTTCCGATCCTTCTGTGATCTCTCCCTTCTCCAAGAGCTCTCTCGAGCTCCTTCTTGCTGTGACCTTAGTTGCTAACTTGGGCATCGAAGGGTCCCACCGGAGAACCCACTCCGGTCCTGGGACTTTTCTACAGGTAACCTGATGAAGAAGGAGAGCCTCCGTTTTCGACGTCCAGGAGAGGTGATTGAGCGTCATCAGATTGGCGCGCCAGGTAGGGGATAAGAAAAAGTAGCGAACGTTCTCCCTGAGCTACATCTTTCGTCCCCTCTCTTCTTCCAAAAGCCATGGTGGTGACGATCTCAGGATGCCTCCGTCAGCTGTCCGGCAGGGCTCCTCCTTCCAGCTAGGCAGCAGGAGGCCGATCCCCCTGCTACTAACCCTTCGGTTGCCGGCCCGCCGCCGAACGCCGCTGTCCAAACAGCGGAGCAGCTGGCACCCTCTCCCAGCAAGTCAAAATCTCACCGCCATGGTCCACGGGCTCCAGCAGCAGCAGTCCGTGGCCATCCAGCACCAGACCGCTCCCCTCGCCAGTCAGCATCGGTGAGGGAGGTTCTCCCCGGCGGGAGGCCGTCGGCGAGAGACCAGCCGACGTCAAGTTTCCCCTAGGAAGCCTCACGCGAGCCCTCCAAGCGGCCACGGTCCCCTGACCACGGCCCCAATGAGTTTCCTTCCAAGCCACATCATCACGAAGAACCCAGGCAGAAGTCCCGACTTCCATCTCCATCTCCTTCTGCCTCCTCTTCTTCTTCTTCCTCCGAGCCATCTCGGAGGGCCCCGACGATCAACCACCAGGTGGAGGAACGCCTAGAGGAGTACAACCGGCGCCTCGACGAGCTCGCTAAGAAGATCAACCATCAGCCGGAGGAAGAGTTCGACACTCGTCCTCCTTACACTCACCGCATACTGGAGGAACCGGTTCCCTCCAGGTTTCTCTTCCCCAGGTGGACCCGTACGACGGTACGACCGACCCCCTCGATCACCTCGAAGTTACAAGGCTATGATGCAAGTCCAGGGCGCCTCAGACGTCCTCCTCTGCAAGGCCTTCCCCGCAACTCTGCGGAAGGCTGCCCGTGCATGGCATTCGCGCCTGTCCCCCCACAGCATAGACTCCTTCGGGAGCTGGAGAGGGCATTTTTGGCCTACTTTGACGCCTGCCGCCGGATCCCAAGGGTGGCAGACAGCCTCTTCTCCGTCCGCCAAAGGAAGGAGAGTCACTGCAGGACTTCGTGTCCCGATTCAAAACCCGCCCTCGAGGTCTACCACCTCGACGATGCGGTGGCCACCCTGGCGCTAAAGCGGGGACTCCTTCCGTCCCGCTTCACCTTCTCCCTGGATAAGAAGCCCCCGAGCTCTTACTCCGACCTCCTCCTCCTGGCCCAGAAGTACATCCGGCGGATGAAGCCGACTCACCGCCGGGAGTCTTCGAAGAGCTCCAGCCACAAATCCGCTCGCCCTGAGCCGAGCGGACCTCCCGACATCGCCGATCCGACCCACCTCGCCGGTCCGACAACAGGCATCGAAGCCCTGTCCCCGACGAGAGTAAGCTCACTCCTCTTCTTGCCTCTCGATCCCACATCCTGATGGAGATCGAGGGCGAGCCCTACCTTCAACGTCCTTCCCCATGAAGAAAGGTGTACCCTACGACAGAAGCCGCTATTGTCGATTCCATTGGGACTACGACCACGACACCGACAGCTGCTACAGCTTGAAGCGGGCCATCGAGGAGCTCATCCAGCGGGGCTACCTCGGCAAGTATGTCCAGAAGATGCCACAGCTGCTGCCGGCTATCATGGGGCCTCCACCAGCTCAAGCCACCGTCGACAACACTCCCACGGAGCGACTGTCGGGATGGTATCCTGGGGATCAGCCTCTGCGTCCAAGCGGCCAAGGGGGGAGGAGGCGCCAAATAATGTAATGCCCCGGAGGGAGACTGCTGTCATGGAAAATGTAAACAATGAAGGCGTAGTCGTCGCTATGACGATCGCCAAACACCCTGTAAAAAGGATATTAGTTGATAGTGGCAGCTCAGCTGACATCGTTACTTACGACACCTTTGTTCGGATGGGACTATCTTTTGACTCCCTTCAGCCCGTGGCAACCCCACTGGTCGGATTCACTGGAGATTCCGTGAGGGTTGAGGGCGAAATATCCTTGCCTGTGACAGCCGAAACCCCACCATGCCAAAGCACCGTGATCATGAAATTCCTAGTCGTGAGGGTTCCTTTGGCATACAACACCATTCTTGGGCATCCCGGCCTGAATCTTTTGGATGCGGTTATCTCCACCCGATATCTACTGGTGCAGTTCCCCACTGGCGCGGGAGTTGGAGAGATGCGCGGGGAGATAAGCCCGGTCTTACCTTGCTATCATGCGGCGTCAAGCCCTTTGGAGACCGACCTAGCCCTGGAGGAATCCGATCCTAGAGATTCCGCCAAAGGAGGAGAGCCCGCCGAGCACCTCCTGACTTTCCCTCTCAAAGATGACCCAACAAGGACCGTCCGTGTGGGCGGACTCCTTCCCCTGGAAGACCGGGAGCGCCTCTTAGCTTTCCTGCGGGCTAACTCGGACGTCTTCGCCTGGTCAGCATCTGACATGCCCGGTATCCCTTCGGAGGTCATCACCCATAAGCTCAACATCGACCCGCGCCACGTCCAATCCATCAAAAGAAGAGGAGCTTTTCCCCTGACCGACAAAGGGCAATTGATGAAGAAGTCAACAAGCTGATCAGCGCCGGCCACATCCGGGAGGCGCACTACCCAAGCTGACTGGCCAACGTAGTCATGGTGCGCAAGGCAAATGGGAGCTGGAGTATCTGTATAGACTTCACCGATCTCAATAAGGCGTGCCCAAAAGACAGCTTTCCCTTGCCGAGAATTGATCAGCTGGTCGATTCCACTCTGGTCATGAGCTTCTCAGCTTCATGGATGCCTTCTCCGGATATAATCAGATAAGGATGGACCCCGGCGATGAGGAGCACACCTCCTTCGTGACAGAGAAAGGCATTTACTGCTATAAGGTGATGCCTTTCGGCCTCAAGAATGCAGGAGCGACCTATCAAAGGCTGATGAACAAGGTGTTTCAGGACCAGCTCGGCCGAACATGGAAGTCTACGTAACGACATGCTGACAAAGAGCACCATGCCACCGACCACATCTCCGACCTGGAAGAAACTTTTAACAATCTCCGTCGCTTCCAAGTCAAGCTGAACCCTAAGAAGTGCGCTTTTGGGGTCACGGCAGGCAAATTTCTAGGCTTTATGGTGACCCAGCGCAGAATCGAGGCGAACCCAGAGAAGATCAGTGCCATACTCGACATGAGGCCGCCGTCCAACAAGAAGGAAGTGCAATGGCTAACGGGAAGGATAGCGGCTCTGAGTCGTTTCCTCTCCAGATCGGCGGAGAGGTGCTTGCCTTTCTTCAAGGCCCTGCGGAAGGTGAAAGGTTTGCGTGGACGACGATTGCCAGGAAGCTTTCGACGGCTTAAAGGTATTCCTGTCCTCCCCGCTGCTCCTCTCCAAACTGAGAGACGGGGAGAGTCTTTTCCTTTACTTAGCCGCCTCTCAGAAGCCGTCAGCTCAGTCCTGGTGCGCCTTGACACTGACGAACCCAAAGGCCTATCTACTACGTGAGCAAGGTCCTACACGACGCCGAGGTCAGATATTCCAAAACAGAGAAAGTCATTTTCGCCTTGATAGTCTCTGCCCGGCGTC
>UESW01003875.1:24761-112938 GCA_900491605.1 Calamus simplicifolius
AGGTCCTGGCCGATTTCCTGGTCGAGTGCACTTGGGCGGAGGAGGATCTCAAAGAGGTTCCTGGGGAGCAGCCCAGGCCCGAGCCAGGCGGATGGAGAGACCTGGATCCTCCATGTGGACGGCGCATCAAATTCTCAAGGGAGCGCGCTGGCCTCATTCTTGCCGGACCGGAAGGAGAAAGAACCGATGCGCCCTGAGATTTCTTTTTGAAGCCACCAACAACCAAGCGGAGTACGAAGCCCTGTTGGCCGGATTAAGGCTAGCCCGAGAGATTGGAGCAAAGCACCTCAGAGCTTACACGGACTCGCAACTCATCTTCAGAAAATCAACGAAGAGTACGAGGCGCGCGACCCCGTTATGGCGCAATATCTGAAAAAGGTTCAACTCTTGACCTCCTCACTGCCCTACTTCAGTATCAGTTACATCCCCCGAAGTGAAAATGCCAAGGCCGACGTCCTCTCTCGACTGGCTACCTCCGCCGACGGCTTGGCGAGGGACGCCTATATTGAATATCTAGAAAGGCCCAGCATAGAGGACGGGGAGGAAGTCCTCCCGCTCACCCCAGAACCTACGTGGATGGATGCCTATGTCCGCTACCTCATCGACGGCACCCTCCCTGACGACCGCAACGAAGCCAGATTGCTCAAGTGGAGGGCCTCCAAGTTCATCCTCCTCGACGGCGCCTATACAGAAGGTCATTCTCCTACCCGTTGCTTAAGTGCGTAGGCCCCGCCGATGCTGACTACATCCTCAAAGAAATCCACGAAGGCATTTGTGGAAACCATCTGGGGGGCAGATCCTTAGCCCAGAAGGCTCTTCATCAGGGGTACTTCTGGCTCACTATGAAGGAGGATGCGCCAAGCTAGTTCAAAGGTGTGACGGCTGCCAGCGCCACGCGCACATCCAGCATCAGCCGCCTGCCCCGCTGAGCCCGCTCTCGGCTCCGTGGCCCTTTGCCCAGTGGGGAATGGACATCCTCAGGCCATCCCCCCAGCTTCAGGGCAGCGAAGATTCTTGTTAGTCGCCATTGACTATTTCACCAAGTGGGTCGAGGTCGAGGCGTTGGCCAAAATCACTGAGAGCAAAGTTAAGGCTTTCTTCTGGAAGTCGATCATATGCCGTTTTGGCTTGCCTCACACCCTCGTCATGGACAACGGCTCCAATTCAACAACGAGGCGTTTAGAGCCTTCTGTGAGGAGCTAGGCATTCACCACCGATTCACCTCTATCGGCCACCCCAGACCAACGGGAGGCTGGGGTCATGAACCACACCATCCTCAGAGGGCTCAGGACTCGCCTAGACGGTTCCAAGGGACGCTGGGTAGAAGAGCTCCCTAGTATGATATGGGCTTACCACACAACTCCCAGAGCCCCGACGGGTGAAACTCCTTTCAGCCTCTCCTTCGGATCCGAGGCTGTCATCCCCGTCGAGATCGGATTGCCCAGTCTACGTGTGGAGTCCTTCAGTGAGGAAGGCAACTCCGCACTGCTTCGAGCCAACCTAGACTTCATCGACGAGGCGCATGATAGAGCGAGATTGCGCATGGCGACCTTTCGCCAGCGAGCGGCCAAGTACTACAACGCCTGGGTTCGTCCCAAGGTTTTTCGCCGCGAGACTTGGTGCTACAAAAGGCCGAGGTATCCAAGCCTACCGAGGGGGGCAAGCTATCCCCCAACTGGGAAGGTCCCTACCGCGTCGCCGAGGCGTTCCACCGGGGGCATACAAACTAGAAGAGCTTGACGGGAAGCCCATTCCACGTACCTGGAATGCGGACAACCTCCGCCGATATTACCAATGATGTACTTCCAAAAGCATAAGTAATAAAAAAGGCCCCTTCTGACGACATAGCTTGTCCTCCCTTGCACCAAGTCTCTCAAAAGGAGCTCACTGGCATTGCGGCCCATGGGACACCACTCGGCCCCGGTACGGTGGTGCCCCCGAGTCGGTTAAGACCCTAAAGGCTCCGTACCCGGCTGAGTTGCCACTTGGGCGGCACACAAACCCCCAAGCTGGTTCAAAAGGAGCTCACTAGCATCGCGGCCCATGGGACACCACTCAGCCCCGGCACGGCGGTGCCCCCAAGTCGGTTAAGATCCTAAAGGCTCCGTACCCGGCTGAGTCGCCACTTGGGTGGCACACAAACCCCCAAGCTGGTTCAAAAGGAGCTCACTGGCATCGCGGCCCATGGGACACCACTCGCCCCGGCACGGCGGTGCCCCTGAGTCAGTTAAGACCCTAAAGGCTCCGTACCCAGCTGAGTCGCCACTTGGGCGACACACAAACCCCCAAGCTGGTTCAAAAGGAGCTCACTGGCATCGCGGCCCATGGGACACCACTCGGCCTTGGCACGGCGGTGCCCCAAGTAGGTTAAGACCCTAAAGGCTCCGTACCCGGCTGAGTCACCACTTGGACGGCACACAAACCCCCAAGCTGGTTCAAAAGGAGCTCACTAGCATCGCGGCCAACGGGACACCACTCGGCCCCGGCACGGCGGTGCCCTCGAGTCGGTTAAGACCCTAAAGGCTCCGTACCCGACTGAGTCGTCACTTGGGCGGCACACAAACCCTCAGGTTGGTTTAAAAGGAGCTCACTGGCATTGCGGCCCACGGGACACCACTCGGCCCCGGCATGGTGGTGTCCCCGAGTAGGTTAAGACCCTAAAGGCTCTGTACCCGGCTGAGTCGCCACTTGGGTGGCACACAAACCCCCAGGTTGGTTCAAAAGGAGCTCACTGGCATCGCGGCCCATGGGACACCACTCGGCCCCGGCACGGCGGTGCCCCAGAGTAGGTTAAGACCCTAAAGGCTCGTACCCGACTGAGTCGCCCCTCACAGCGGTTCCCCGAGGCAGTTAAAAAGGAACCTGACGACTCTCAGCTCTCAGGTCACCCTCTGGGTTCAAAAGACTTCCAGACTCCATGTTGGAAAGGATTACTAGCCGCCCTCAGCTAGCCAAAGAAGGCACGCAGACGTCCATCCAAGGTAGCGCAAGATGCCAAGGTAAAAGTTCTACACTCCTTTGCTTAGCTGATGCGGGGCACGCAAGCTCAAGGAGTGTGGGGGGCATTTGATGGGGCCAGTTGATCCCATGAAAAAATAAAATTTTTTGGACGGCCCCAAAGGCCGACGGCTCTAAGACCGACGGTCCCAAAGGCCGACACCCGACGACCTACGGCCCCGAAGGCCGACACCCGACGGCCCCAAAGGCCACACCTGACAGCCCCAAAGGCTGACACCTCCAAGACCGACGGCCGATGGCCCCAAAGGCCGACACCCGATGGCCCCAAAGGCCAACATCTCAAGACCGACGGCCCCAAAGGCCGACACCCGATGACCCCAAAGGCCGACATCTCCAAGACCGACGGCCCCAAAGGCCGACACCCGACGGCCCCAAAGGCCGACGGCTCCAAGACCGACGGCCCCAAAGGCCGACATCTCTAAGACCGACGGCCCCAAAGGCTGACACCCGACGCCTCCAAAGGCCGATACCTCCAAGACCGGCACCTCCAAGGCCGGCACCTCCAAGACCGATGGCCCCGACGCCCGACAACCCCAAGGGCCGACATCTCCAAGACCGACGGCCCTAAAGGCCGACATCTCCAAGACCGATGGCCCCAAAGGCCGACACCCGATGCCCGACAGCCCCAAAGGCCGACGGCTCCAAGACTGACGGCCCCAAAGGCCGACACCCGATGACCGACGGCCCCAAAGGCCGACCATCTCCAAGACCGACGTTCCCAAAGGTCGACACCCGACGCCCGACGGCCCCAAAGGCCGACACCTCCAAGATCGGCACCTCCAAGGCCGGCACCTCGAAGACCGACGGCCCCGGCACCTTCCAAGCTAGGCGGCCCCGACACTTCCAGCTGGCCACGGCGTGTCCAAGCTAGGCGGCCTGGCACCTCCCAGGCGGCCCCAGCATCTCCCCAAGCGGCCCCTACTTCTCCAACCAAGTTGGCCCCGGCACCTTCCAAGCTAGGCGGCCCCGACACTTCCCAGCCGGCCACGGCGTGTCCAAGTTAGGCGGTCCCGGCACCTTCCTAGCCGGCCCCTACTTCTCCAAGCAAGTCGGCCCCGACACTTCCCAGCCGGCCACGGCGTGTCCAAGTTAGGCGGCCCCGGCACCTTCATAGCCGGCCTCTACTTCTCCAAGCAAGTCGGCCCTGACACTTCCAAGCCGGCCACAGCGTGTCCAAGTTAGGCAGCCCCGGCACCTTCCTAGCCGGCCCCCTACGTCTCCAAGCAAGTCGGCCCTGGCACCTTCCAAGCCATGCGGCCCCGGCACTTCCCAGCTGGCCATGGCGTGTCCAAGCTAGGCGGTCCGGCACCTCCCAGGCGGCCCCTACTTCTCCAAGCAAGTCGGCCCCACACTTCTCAGCCGGCCACGGCGTGTCCAAGTTAGGCGGCCCCGGCACCTTCCTAGCCGGTCCCTACTTCTCCAAGCAAGTCGGCCCCGGCACTCCCCAGCCGGCCACGGCGTGTCCAAGTTAGGCGGCCCCGGCACCTTCCTAGCCGGCCCCCTACGTCTCCAAGTAAGTCGGCAATGCACCTTCCAAGCTAGGCGGCCCCGGCACTTTCTGGCCGGCCACGACGTGTCCACGCTAGGCGGCCCGACACCTCCCAGGCGGCCCGGCATCTTCCCAGCTGGCCCCTACTTCTCCAAGCAGGTCGGCCCCGACACTTCCTCCGCATCTCCAGTCCCACCGAGTCGGCCAGGCCATCCCCGGCCGGCCCGACTCGGCCCCGGCATCTCCAGTCCCACCGAGTCGCCAAGGCCATCCCCGGCCGACCCGACTCGGCCCCAGCGTCTCAGTCCCGCTGAGTCGGCCAAGGCCATCCCCGGCCGGCCCGACTTGGCCCTGGCGTCTCCAATCCCACCGAGTCGGCCTAGGCCATCCCAGGTTGGCCCGACTCGGCCCCGGCGTCTCCAGTCCCACCGAGTCGGCCAAGGCCATCCCCGGCCGGCCCGACTCAGCCCCGGCATCTCCTGTCCCGCCGAGTCGGCCAAGGCCATCCCAGGCTGGCCCGACTCGGCCCTGGCGTCTCCAGTCACACCGAGTCGGCCAAGGCCATCCCCGGCCGGCCTGACTCGGCCCCGGCGTCTCCAGCTCCGCCGAGTCGGCCAAGGCCATTCCCGCCGGCCCGACTCAGCTCCGGCATCTCCGAGTCCATCGAGTCGGCCCCGCCCAGGCACTGCCTTGCCAGCGGGACGGGCTCCCAGCCATCTCGAGTCGACCCAGCTCGGCCTAATAAGACGGGGTTCCCCAGTTCCCACCAGATCAGCCCCAGCGGTTCAAGAAATCGCCTCTCTGACGCGCGCCGCCCGACAACTAGACGCGCGCCGCCGATAGCCCGTCGGCTGATGGGACGTTGCTCACTAACCAGCCCAGATTCGTGCAAGGGCTCAGCA
This sequence comes from Calamus simplicifolius, assembly GCA_900491605.1. Taxonomy (NCBI): domain Eukaryota; kingdom Viridiplantae; phylum Streptophyta; class Magnoliopsida; order Arecales; family Arecaceae; genus Calamus; species Calamus simplicifolius. The sequence continues at coordinate 30,171 of UESW01003875.1, forward strand.
GATCTTCTGACTCACGCAATCTCCCGTGATCATGCTAGGATCAACCCCTATAAAAAGGTGAATCCACTCACCAAGCAGGTACGCGCGATAACCCCCAAAATCGCTATCTCAACTCTCAAAGAATTCCTCCTCCCTGAGACCTCTTTTCCATACAAAACAGGGCTCACTCGAGCCCTTCTTGAGCTGTGACCTCAGTCACTAACTTGGCCGTCGAGGGTCCCGCCGGAGACCCCTCCGGTCCCGGGACTTCTTTGCAGGCAACCCGCGAAGCGAGGATACGAGAAGCACCTCCATTCCCGACATCTAGGAGAGGTGATCGAGCGTCATCATCTCCTATATAAACTTTCTAATCAATGAGATTGGTGAATTAAAGTGTGACATGTGGGATCAAGATTGTAGGTGAAAGAATCAAGAAATTGGCGACAAGCACTCATCATATTATTCGTAGACATCAATGTAAATTAAAATATTTTTTTCTCCTCTTTTGAAAGAAGAACTCTGATTTGGCTGTGAAGAATTCTTTACTCTCTTGAGTGGGCTTTCTTTCACGCGTGAAGGCGGTTTAATCTAAAGAAAAGTCTTTCTATATAGAATGATCTGTATCGGACGCAATGATTCGTTCATGCATGGGTTCATGCTAAAAAGCTCACTCATGGGTATGCGTGAGCTCATGCATATGCAAATTATCGCACTCGATGTAAATCATTCTGCATCGAAGATATTGTAGAAAAACTTTTTCTAAACCTAATGGAAGAAAGATGCTTTCCCACGAAAAAGAAAGCATAGTTTCTAGTAGACGTGGGTGGCAAGAGAGCAAAACTTGGTCACGTATTCCAGCTGAATGATTGAGGTCTGCGCCGCGTCCTTCCCGCGTTTGGGTTGGCATTGAAATGCCAATGCCAGTCGGTCCTGTCCACTCATTCCACCAATAATTCAAGTTGGGGGCATCCAGGCCAGCAACTTCCTCTGATGATTTGTCATCAATCCATCTGGTTCCTGATCGTGATTGGATTCAATTCTAATGACTGATTCGATTCAATTCTAATGACTGATTCAATTCTAATGAAATTAGAGGGAGGAAGAATAACAACGAGATAAGTTGTTTCAATTCCAAATGAATCAATCAGTCAGTCAAAACAAGCAACAATTTCTATTCCAATTCCATCCGTTTCTCGTTCTTAGAGTAAACGCAATGAATATGACATCATAACATGTGTGTGCGCGCACGTGTATATATATATATATATATATATATATATATATATATATATATATATGTGTGTGTGTGTGTGTGTGTGTGTGTGTGTGAAAAGGAATTGATTGATTAGGTCTCATGGTTATTGGTTAAGACACTGAAGAGGGTCAAGAAAAGATTTGACCCACATGAAGGAGGATACGTGCCGTCGCTATGGCCTTTTATTATTTTTATTTCTTTAGTGCATGATTATGGCTTCAAATTGTCAGAGAATAACAAAAGTAAGCAGCTACGTGGGGCTGGAATCATAGAACCATCAGTCCAATTCAGTGCTGCATCCAATCGGAATATATGATTAGATTTGTCTTGCGATCATCAATTCCCACCACTAACTTGCCAAAAATAACTACCACTATCGAATATATGCACCACTCTCTCTCCATGGAAACATAACCATGCATACGCCCACGCACACGCGTGCAAGCGCACGTCACTGCCATTCAAGCCAGAGTACTGTTGGGGAACAAAGAATAAGAGATCTGGCATATCTTAAAAATCCGAAAATGGAGTTGAAAACTCACTTTCTTTCCTCTTCGCCTAAGTTGGTATGCCTCTACTTTGTAACTGTACTCAGCTTTGTATAAATTATGAAGAACTTTTCTCCAAACAAGAGGAATGAGTTATGAAGATATTATTAGGGTTTCTTCAAGAATTATAATACTCAAATAGCTTGTTAACAAGTTCAGAAAGCATTCTGAAAAGCACTGGAACTGAGAAGATAGAGAAACTGAAGCAACTAACCTCTGCACCATAATACTGCATAGCCCCATATTGCATCCACAATCCCAACCATAGCCAAACATATCAGCCATTTAAGATCAAATTCACAACAACTTTAAGAGAGATTTTATAATCATCATGTTGAAAATTTAGTAATTATTTATGGCTCATTATCAAGTTTATCGAGGATGATTTCACTGCAGGAGGGACAAAAGTGATTCAATTCTGAAATATTCCAGGTAATACTCAAAAGTGCCATACTAAATAAGGACTAAACTATCTAAGCTAGTTAAAAGTTAATAGTAATTGCGGTTTTATGAATTGTAAATGAAATCCAACTCAAAACTGGCAGTAGTCTATGACAGAATTGTTAATTTTTTCTTCATTAAGCATATCGGTTAGATCTTATATTCGATATCGAGGGATTACATGAATTTAAAATTTGAATCCACAATTAAGATAAACATTCCTCAACCATATCCATTTGAATCACCCTCTATGATGGACAAATAAGACATAAAGCTAAATAAAACGGAGAGGTCCTTGCGCCTAGTTTCTACGAAAGTTTACACCATCGCTGAGAGAGACCATAAGGTGTAGAAGAGCCTTACCCTGATTTGAAGAAAAGTAAACCTATTTGCGTGGAGCAATGTCTGAAGTATTTATGTATCTATTCATGATTTATATTTATTTATCATGATAAATATATTGGTAACATTTTTTGCATATATAATAGGGATCAATATATATAATTTTGTTCTAACATTTGGTATCAGAGCCTATAAAAATACCTCTACTTTGTTTATTGAGATTATTTTCATTAATATACGGATCTGATAAAATCCCTGAGAAACAATCATTATTTTATTTATTTAATAAAGAGGGGCAAGGCATTCTTGGTCTCTATTTCTCTCATCTAGGGATAGTCCAAAGGGAAGGCTACTAGTAGTACCCTGGATTATTTGATCCAATAGGCGTACGGTAGGGATATTAGGGACGTACCAGTAAGGAAGGCTACTGGTAGTATCTTGGTGTTTAACCCAACTACCTGCATACCGAAAGAGTTAATAGGTCATCAAGAATCATCTGAAAGGGCATTAGATCTGGTAAACTCTTAATATTCTGTTTATTTAATTTAGTTTTATTTAAGAGATGCATCAGTAAGATTTATGCCATGAAGCATGCACTATCTGTTTACTCACCCTTTTTGGATATAGTTTAAATAAAAGAGAAATCCAAATGTCTCGCGATCAATTCACCATGAAAGGAAGCATGGGCTTCCTTGCTTGCACGTTTTTAGGTTTCCTTGTTTATATATTTTTCGGATATGTGCGATGAGGTGCGTCTCTTACGGAATGAGGACGAATGGAAGATGCCTCTTACGAAAAATGTGGCATCCAGAATTCAACAAAAAAAGGGAGCAGATGCCACCAGCTTCAGCCAGGCTAGCCCAGGCACCCGCCTGGGCCAACCGCCAAGCTGGCCATGCGCCTAGCTTGAACTATGGCAGGCTGGGCCACGCAGCAGCCTGGGCTATACCATATTTGAGCCACATTGAGAAATTTTTGGGATGATTGAGATATTTTTTGGTTAAATTAAACTATTGAAATTGGGTGAAGATGACGGGCAACTGGCTCGTCCATAAGTGGTTAGGTCGTTGGCCTGGCCTATTTATTTTTAATTATATTTAAATTTATGTATATAAATTTTATAAATTATGCATACATTTTAAGTAACATAATTGTGCATAAAATTTAAATAATATCTAAGTGATAAATATAATTGAATAATTGAGGAGTAGCCACAATCATAAAATTGTATAACAAAGTTAATGAATTACATAAATAATAGATATTAATTATAATTAATTATATGGATATAATAAAATTTATCTATAAAATTTTTATTATATTTGTATAATTAATTAGGATAAAATATCAAATTATATTTTCTAATCTATCCACAGGAATTAGAAAGAAGGAATATAATTTGATAGTTTTATCATACAGACTTAATTGAATCTAATTGAATTAGAGCTTTGTAATTAATTATATGGATATAATAAAATTTATCCTATAAAAATTTTATTATATTTTTATAATTAATTAGGATAAAATATTAAATTATATTTTCTAATCTACCTACAAGAATTAGAAAGAAGGAACATAATTTGATGGTTTTATCATACAGACTTAAGTGAATCTAATTGAATTAAAGCTTTAGCCCACAGGCAAGTTTTATGTCAGTAGATTCACTATTTCCTAAATGCATGATTTACATTGGTAAAGCATTTTTATTAGCCTTAATTTTTGTTAATAAGCATGTATATTTAAATTTTGCAGTTATGCAACCTATAAATTTCTCTAATATAAATATGACATACCTGAATTGAGGGGTGATAATTATAAAGTTTGGAAGGAGAGAATTCTCCTTCATCTGGGTTGGATGGACATTGATTATGCTATAAGGAAGGATGAAGCACCTTTAATAACTCAGACCAGCACTCATAGTGAGATTGCGATTTATGAACGTTGGGAGCGATCTAATCGCTTGAGTGTAATATTCATAAAGACAAAAATCTCTATTAGTATATGTGGTTCAGTCGATAAGCATGAGAATGTTAGAGAGCTACTAAAGGCCATTGATGAGCAATTCAGTACTTCAGATAAAGCTCTTGCCAGCATCCTAATTTTAAAGTTATCATCCCTGAGGCTCACTGAAGTAAGAGGTGTGCATAAACACATTATGCAAAGGAAAAACATTGCAGCTCAACTGAAGACTCTTGAGGTTGAAATGTCTGAGTCCTTTCTGGTGCACTATATTTTAAATACCCTTCCACAGTATGGACCATTTAAGATATCTTATAACATACATAAGAAAAAATGGTCAATCAATGAACTTTTGGCCATGTGTGTTCAAGAAGAGGGTAGACTATTGATGGAATTGGATGAGAGTGCAATGCTAACTACAAATGAAAAGGATTGGGCACGGGCCAAGAAGAAGGGTAAAAGTAAAATACTACTCCAATCTAACATTAAGAAGGAATCCAAGTATTTTTCTGTAAGAATAAGGGACACATGAAGAAGGATTGCATCAAGTTCAAGACTTGGCTCAAAAAGAAAGATAAAATTTCTCACTTGTCTGTTATGAATCGCTGATGTTATTTATAATACATAGTGGATTGATTTTGGTTCTATAATCCACATTTGCAATACTTTGCAGGGTATGCAAAACCTAAGGAAGCCAGTGGAAAGTGAGCAATATATCTCTTTAGGAAACAAGATGCGCTCACAAGTGGAAGCTATAGGGATATGCACTTTAGTTCTTAGTAGTGGTTTTATTTTAAATTTGGAAAGGACCTTTTATGTACCTAGTTTTTCTAGGAATTTAATTTTAGTTTCAAGACTTGTACCTTTAGGTTATTCCTTCAACTTTTTAGATACTTCTTTCAGTTTATATTATAAATCTAAACTTGTTGGAATTATACTTTATCTAATAGTTTTTTTATATTAATTTGCAAAATGATACCACTCATAATGTGATTCATATTAGGGCTGGCATGAAAAGATATGTTGTAAATGATAACTCTTCTATGTTGTGGCACAGGAGATTGGGACATATCTCCATAGATAGATCAAGAGGTTAGTGAACAAAAGAGTACTCAGTATTTTGGACTTTACTGACTTTGACACTTGTGTGGACTGCATTAAGGGCAAGCAGATCAACAAGTCAAAGAAAGGTGCCAAGAGGAGTTCAGACCTATTAGAGATCATACACACGGACATTTGTTATTCGGATATAATTTTTATGGTCCGAAATACTTCATCTCCTTCATTGATGACTACTCACGATTTATGTATCTCTACTTGCTTCATAATAAGAATGAAGCATTAGATGCCTTTAAGGTGTTCAAGACATAAGTAGAGATACAATATGGAAAATAAATCAAAATTGTGAGATCTGATAGAGGAGGTGAGTCTTATGGGAGATACACAGAGGATTGACAAATGCCTAGTCCATTTGCGAAGTTTCTTCAAGAACATGGGATTGTTGCCCAGTATAGTTTACCTGTCTCACCTGATTAGAATGGTATAGCAAAGAAAAGAACCGAACATTGATTGACATGGTGAGGAGCATGTTTAGCAGCTCCAAATGCCTAAGTCCTTGTGGCCAGAAGCTCTCAAGATGGCCGTGTACATATTGAATCGAGTTTCAACCAAAGCTTTTCCAAAACGCCATTTGAGTTATTTAAAGGTCGAAAACCAAGTTTATGATATGTACGTGTATCGGGATGCTCATGTGAAGTAGAGTGTACAATCCACAAGAGAAAAAGCTGGACCCTAGGACCATTATTGGTATTTTGTTGGATATGCCGAGAGGTCCAAGGGATATAGATTTTACTGTCCATCTTACATAATTAGGATTATGCAATCAAGAAATGCCAAATTTCTTAAGAATGACTTGATCAGTGGGAGTGATCAATTGCAGAGCATGATTCCTGAAAGAAAACATTTTGATGCTCAACCTTCTACTTCAAGTGACAGACTGATTATCGTTCATAGTGCCCCTTAAGATCAAACGGCATTATACAACTCGTCGTTAAAATTTCATAATTTGCTGATAATGAACTAGTAGATCCAGTCTCTCATGAGTTACCAGAGATAGTTGAACAATCAACTTCGCCAAAGGAGGTTGTTACAACATTAAGAAGATCTACAAAAGAAAAGAAATTAGCAATTTGTAGTGACTATATTATGTATCTTCAAGAGTAGAACTATAATATTGGAGCTAAAAATGATTCTAAAATATTTTCACAAGCCATGAATTGTAAGGAATCCAATTTATGGTATGATGCTATGAAAGATGAGATGAATTCTATGAAATTTAATAGAGTCTGAGATCTTGTTGAGTTGCCTGATGGAGTAAAAGCCATTGGCTGTAAATGGGTCTTTAAGACCAAGAGAGACTCGTTAGGCAACACTGAGCGATATAAGGCAAGACTCGTTGCTAAGGATTCACTCAAATGGAGGGAATTGATTATAAGGAGACATTTTCTTCTGTATCCAAGAAAGATTCCTTCCGCATTATCATGGCACTTGTTGCGCATTTTGATTTAGAGCTGCAACAAATGGATGTGAAAAATGCATTTCTCAATGGAGATCTAGAGGAAGAGGTTTATATGAAACAACATAAAGGTTTTTCCTCTAGTGATAATGAGCAATTAGCATGCAAGCTTAAGAGATTTATATATGGGTTGAAACAAGCCTCTCGACAATGGCACTTAAAATTTTATGATGTGATTTCTTCATTTGGATTTGTAGAGAACATCATGGATCAATATATACACCAAAGGTTAGTGGGAGCAAAATTTATTTTTTAATCATATATACGATAATATTTTACTTGCAACCAATGATAAAGGTATGTTGCATAAAGTGAAACAATTTCTCTCTGAGAATTTTGATATGAAAGATATGGGTGATGCCTCTTATGTCATTGGCATTAAAATTCAAAGAGATAGACTTTGAGGTATTTTAGGTCTATCTCAAGAAACCTATATCAACAAAATCTTAGAGAGATTTCAGATGAACTATTGTTCACCAAGTATAGCTCCCAAAGTCAAGGGAGACGGATTCAATTTGAATCAGTGCCTAAGGAATGACCTTGAGAGGGAGAAAATGAAAAATATTTCATATACCTTAGCTGTTGGTAGCTTGATGTATATAATTTTGTTTTAACAAGAATAAAATGGAATAGGTAGAGAGAACTAACATCATGATGGCAAACGGAACCAAGATTGCAGGGCTAATTGTGGAGAGATCGATAATAGATTCACTAGCATGCCTCGAGTTCACAAACAGAAACAATGCACCAATAAAGTTCTGTTAAAAATTCATTCCACTCAAAGCCTCAGATGCCACTCCAGATAGCAAATAAATATGAGCTGAATCACCACAAAGAGAAGAACAGTAAGAAGCAACAAGAGAGAGTGCAGGCGAGGGAGCAAGTTATAGTATCTGATCTCTTGTGAATTTTTCAACATGTACTCAAACTCTGCTCTTCTGGTCATACACTTCAGAACCCATATTAGGAATATCAAGCATGATGGGAACATTGTATTCCCAAGGAGAACCTGAGGAATGATCAGCAGCAAGAGGCCTGAATTTTTCCTAAAGACCAGCATGTTCTCATTCGTTGGAATAAATCCACCGTTTGAGCATGAAGAAATTGTAGTGAAAAAGGAAAACATCAGAATCCCAATCCCCCTGTCCTTTATCACAGCTCTTGCACTTCTTACAACTTTAATGTAAACTAAAACTGATATGAAACCACCCACATGAATCAATAGAAGAAAACCCAAAACAATGTAAACCAAATATGTCATGGTATTGGTCTTCAGATCCTTACTGTCTATCATATGAGATTGGGATCCCACCATGTTGGGTAAATAGGCTAATAAGGCCTAAATAGGCTAATAGGCCTAAATATCCTAATGGGCCTTGAAAGCCCATCACCTCCTTTAATGTGTGAATGAGAAATTGCGGGACATTTAGTCCCACATCGAAAAAATCAAGAAAGAATGTTCACTTATATGGAAACCACTTCTTGAAGCTTAAGTTCCTTAAGTTCACATAGTGGAGAGCTTGAGGGTGATGCTATGCGCGTGTGCGAAGGGCGCAATGGGCGCTTTGTAGGCGCACTTTGCACTTCGCACGTGCGCATCGTCGCGAGAAGCTTGAGGGGCTTTAAATTTTTCCTAGATCATGAGGATCCGATGGTGAAGACTGATCGGATCAAGATAAGGGGCTGAGATCAATTGATCGTTGATCGATCGGATAAAGGATCGAGATGCGGTGATCAAATCACGATCGCGATCGCGATCAACGCTGCACCCATCGGTTGATCAGTCAACAGGATGGTTGGTGATAAGGCACCCATCCGATCGTCGATTGGTGATAAGGCCGTTCGATCATCGGTTGGTGATAAGGCGTCGCTCCGATCAGGCCGTTGCGATAAGTCAACTTGAAACGGTGTATCAAAGCCGTGCAACCGCCTATCTGATAACGTGATCATCAGATCACGATGATGAAAAGGCATATCAGAACATGGATTGGCATATCTGATCGACTGATTTTCAATCACGGCGATGGATCTGCTTATCAAAGGCTTATTGATCTGACCGTTGATCGGATCCGATCAGATCTAACGGTACAGATCAATTCCATAGGGATGCTTCCAAAGGACACCTAAAAACTATAAATAGACCCTAGACCTAAGCATTTGATTCATTCCGAATTGAGTTCAATCCGAATCAATTCTAGCCTTCTCTCTCTTAGGCATTTGCATACTTTCCTAAGGGTAGTATAGCAATAGTGCATTAAAAAGAGAGTAGCATTCTTGGTTCGAATTTTTTGGTGAATTGTAGTGCTGCTTTCATCAAAAGGAGACTGTTGTATCCTGGGAGACAATCGTCACACTGACCGTAAGCACCATTGCGGAATGAAATTATCTTAAGGACATAGAGTATAACTCTAGCCTCAGTCTTATCAATTAGGTAGCCACCATCTGCCACATCCAACACACCATACCTGATTCGATGCAAGCAAGCTCAGGAGCTGCTGCTGATGATTCCATCTCAAACTGATCTTTGATGCGTGGTGAATTACTAATAACTGATTCAGCGCAGCTTTTGGTCATTGACTGTTGCCTGAGCTGCTTTTCTGAACAGAAGACCAAGCATAGAGCCAAACAATTCCCCACCAATTAGCATTAGAATCGCAAACACGACAAGCTGAGAGTTTGAGAAGACCTCCATCTCTACAGTCGACATGCTAGAAACCGTTGCAGCGGAGACTGACATGAAGAACAAATCGATGTCTGAGGTGTGTTTGGGGGCTTTTTTACCTTCATTGATTTCAAAACTAGAAATCCCACAGATGATGTTGAGAGCAAGTAAATTACACGGACGCACAGTGGATTCAAATGAGATAGAAGAAATCGATACAACCAAAGAAGGAATTGACACAAACATGTCAAGTACTGCCTTAAAGATTTGCTGAAATGAGCAGACCGTCTTATGATCCAATGCCAGCAGCTTTCATTTGCCATCCAAAGAAAGCAATATAAACACGCCATGAGAGCCTGAAAGACTTAGCTAAGCGAACAAAGCTCTCTGCCTGCAGCGTTCTTGGAAGTTGCTAGTGGGATTTGTCTTATATTGGGAGAGTCCTCGCGGAACCGTCTGTTTTTGTTTTGCTTCTGAATAATAATTAACAAAAGCTAGAAGTCTCCAGCTCATGACAAGCCATCAATCGAAAGCCCAATGGTTTTTATGCCATAAATAGTCATCAAAATAATGCAACCATAATGTCTTCTTTGGAGGTGTGATACCCTCCCATTTAGTCCCACTTCAAAAAATTAAGGAAAGATTGAATAATTTATAACCAATTAAGAAAGATGGACAAGTACCAATTGGATCTTTTTTTTTTGCTGTGGTGGTCCAAATTGGTATGGACCTTATTCGTCTTGCTTTTGTATAACAAATAGGTTCGTGGGTTTTCGGGCCCGGATCGCACCAGCCGAAAGTGCTTGGCAGTAGCTAAGTGTCATGCATGGCAAAGTGCTACATCCATTGGATGTGAGCCACCTCCTGATGGATGCGATCTTGTGCCTTTGGCGGCCCATCAAGAAATTGAGGAAAGATTGAATAACCAATTAAGAAAGATGAACAAGTACCAATTAATTGAGAAAAGATTGAATAATCAATTAAGAAAGATGGACAAGTACCAATTGGATTCATTTTGGATTCATAGGTTTTTAGGCTGGGTCGTTAGAGGAGGCTTCAGTGAAGGGGATCCAATAGAGTCAAATTTTCATGTTCTATGCCTAATATTTTGTCCTAAGACAAAGGAAAGTTCTATAATATAAGTCTCAGATCAGCTCTACTAGTTTGTTTTCAAATAATTGAGGAATGCGGATGGAAGGGTGAATAGAGCCAAAGGGGCAGAAATAGAAGCTATCCTCTCGTTTCTTACATGATAAGTTGATAGGATTCTCCATCATCCTACCAAAATAATAGTAATAAGATTTTTTTTTATTTTGAGAACAAGGTTGTGACAGAGAAAATGAATTTTTTTTTTCAACTGCATTCTCATAACCGGTCCCCATGGATTATTTTTCTTTATCTCAAAATCAATCTCCAAATTAAGAACCATTTTACATAAGATGGAGAGAGAAGGATCTCCAACTTCCTTTTTTTTTTCTATTCTCTTATCTTTGCTAGAGCATGTATGTAACAGTTCAAGTTTGCTTACTGATTCAATTAACTTATTAACTTATTGATGGACCATATCTATATGGTCTTAAAAATTTAAGTTCAAATTAATTGATAGTAAGTGAACTTGAATTATAAGCTTTTCAAACTTTTTTTTCTATCCAATACCGGCTATTTTGAGGCATTAGAATTTTTTTTTCTTTATCAAGTAACGTTCTTATCTCATGCTAAAAGCACTACCATTCTAGTGGTAGCCATTTTCTCTTATTTTGATACTATTTGTAATATCTCAAACTCAACTGCTAATCCAATGAAACTATTAATAGGCCAAATTCATGTGGTCTCAAAAATTTGAATTTAACTTAATTGGTAGCATATGAAGTTTACTTATAAACTTTACAAACTTTTTTTACCATTCGATATAGAGTTATTTTGAAATATAACATTGTATAAGCGGGCAACCACGTACTTAATTTGGCCAATAGTGCTTTGCCTTGGAGAGTGATGGCCTACTCACAAGTATTGGCTACCATGTTCGGTAGTTAGATTCTAAAAGTTCATCGCAATCATAGATTTAACCCACTATTTCAGCCAAGAAAATCTAACCGAAAAGTTAAATTGGGACCCACTCTCTACTACAGAATTTCAAAATCGGTGTCGATCAAATGTTAGGTTGAGTAAATCAATAAGAATCTAAAAGGCAAAAACCTTTGCAGATCGGCCAAAAAAAAGATCGGAATAAACTATAAAAATCTTTAATAAGAATATGAAAGATAAGGTAGGAACCATAATTTTGCACCGTGCTACCCTAAAAGAGTTCCAAAGATCTACGTCACCAAATTTAATATGCAAAACAAAAAGATAAAATGACTCACAACTCCACTCGAGGTGTAGGTCGTGATGATGGTGAACTTCTAGTCCATCAGGTAGTCCTTGTATAGAAGATCTACAGGTGAAATTAAAGAATCAAGAAAATCTCTCAAAAGAAATATAAACCGAAGTAATTGTTAGATCCAAACATAAAAATGAAGAAAATAGTACTAGATGATCTGATTTCTTGGATGGCCTTCTCGTCGCTCTTGCCGTGGGATTGAATTTTGAGCAAAAAGAACAACGAAATAGAAGGTCAAATATCTATTAGGGATAGGAAAGGAGTGGTGCAAAAAAGAAAAGGAGTGATTTATCTCACCTGAGGATCCGGAGATCAGGATCGGAGAGAGAAGATAAGGGAGAGCGGTTAAGGTTTTGTCAGCGCGGGAGAGAAGAGAGGGGGTTCTGAAAGATTAAGAAAAAGTCCAAGGCTGACACTTTTAAGTGTAGTTAAGCCCTGAGGCTTAAAAGTATCGTTAAAGGCTTGATTGCGGACGCTTTCAAAAAACATGACAAGCTTTAGAAAGAAGAAGGAAAAAAATTGAGCCAAAAATAAAATATTTCAATTTCCCAATGGTTTTAAGCGTGGTAATTCTTCTATGCTTAAAAGCTCATTAATTGCCGACGCTTTCAAAGAGAATTGGCATCCTTTTGGAAATTTTCGATGCCATCCAAAAGCATCAGGGAAAAACCGTTGCTATTATTCAATCTTGTTGCAGTGACATCTTTCTTCATTAAGTCCATTTTGCTGCACCATTTGATACACTTGAGGCTATCATGAGTTCTTCATTAGAGTAATCAATTCTTTGAGAATTGTTCGAGATTGTCAATTACTAGCATTGATGCTATTTGTTACCGGGTGAGTAGTGTTTTCATTACTCAAACGCTGGTTTCATGCTCCACATGCCACATACTAAGGCTAGCTCTGTCCTTTTGAACATACATATAAATGCACAGTAGTCTAGCCATGTAACCAAGCAAGCACATCCATGTCCCTGCTCAAAACTCTCTCAAATTGAGCACATGTGGTATCCTCGAGTATCTACAAGAAACTATACGTTTAGGATCAATTACAATGTTTATGTGCACCTCCATGTCATAGCATAGATATTTTCAAAGAGTGCTCTACAACTAAAGACTTTTGTGCAGACTGTATGACCTTGTCCCACAAGCAAAGTTGCTCCTCACCAATATATCAAGCAACCCATCAAAGTACTTTCATGCCATGATATATTTACTGTTTCACTAATCTACAAGCTACCATGCAACCCTTTAGGAATATGCAGACATATTTCGTATGACATGACCATGCAATGATATAACTATGCATAAGATTATGGGCGGGCCATCCTCTTGGGTCACTTAGTCGAATCACGTAACAAAATGGACTAGATAGGATCCAAAATATGCCGTATACATAATAAAAATTATTAATATATAATTTAATAATAAATTGAATAGTAATAAGTAATATAAATAATTCAACAACAATATTTGGAATGAATGATTTTGTTTTTATAGAAGGGAAGAGAATGATTTTGTTTTCACGGAAGAAAAGGGGATGATTTTATTTTTATGAAAGAAAAAGGGCAGGAGTAATTTGTTAAATTTTTTTTACCAAATTACAATATCTTTGTTAATGTGGATAACCATCTCCTTTTGAGGTAATCTGAATTGTCTCATGATAAATAATTCAAATTATCACTATAAAATAAATTATTATTATTAAAGATAACCTTAGAAAGAGAGGAATCTACTCCTATTACTAGCAATACTGGGTAACCAATGGTAGCAAGCTCCCACTTGCACTTAGGGAGAATAGGTGTCAAGAGAGGATAGGGGACCTTAAGGGCTGATAGATCCTCGGTTGGCCCAACAATGACCGATTGGCAAGCGAAAAAGGGTCATGGCATGCGTGATGGCATGGGTGCATGATTAATTTATGTGCCTAGTGTAAGATATTTTTTTTTGGCAAGCGGTTACAATTGGAGAGGCATAGGTTTTACCAGTGGCTAGCTCTTCCTCTTATCTCTCTACCATCGGCAAGAAGGCTCTTGTGTTGTCGAAATAGAGGAAATTTGAAACATTTTCTTGTCATCAAGACGAGTTCTAAGATCTTTCTTTTTCATTGCATTTGCTATTTTAGCCAAGACGATGCGAATAAAATATTAACAATGTATTAACAAATCATATCTCGAAGGATCGATTTTAGGCATACTCCCAAGAAGTAGAGGGATCTCAATAAAATATAACAATGTATTGACAAATCATATCTCGAAGGATCGATTTTAGGGATACCCTAAGAAGTGGAAGGCTCTCTGGACCTCCATAACCGCAGTCATTCAGGAAGAGACAAGCAATGCTCGTCCTTTAGTGGCAGAAGTCCAAATGTCTCAGTTGTTGGCGACTTCAAGTCATCCATCCCTTATCCAGCATGATTGAAGTAGGTTTATAATTATACTTTTTAACTAGACTGGAGAAAAGCTTCGAACCAACTGGAATGCCAAGCAATTAACAATCCGATCGAAATGATGGCCTTCAAAATGAGACATCTCTTCTCAGACAACCAAACATGCTTAAAGTTAGGCTATGCAAACAATATATATATATAATCCTCAACCAACAACGTGGGAGGCCAGCACCATGCTCTCTCTCTCTCTCGCTCTCTCTATATATATATATATATATATATATATATCCTCAACCAACAACATGGGAGGCAAGCACTATGTTCTCTCTCTCTCTCTCTCTCTATATATATATATACATATATATATATATAGGCTATGCCAACAATATATATATATATATATATATATATATATAATCCTCAACCAACAACGTGTGAGGCCAGCACCATGCTCTCTCTCTCTCTCTCTATATATATATATATCCTCAACCAACAACATGGAAGGCAAGCACTATGTTCTCTCTCTCTCTCTCTCTATATATATATATATAATCTTCAACCAACATGGAGGCAAGTACCATCTTCTCTCTTTATTTATGTATATATAATCCTCAACCAATAAGATGGGAGGTAAGCACCACATTCTCTCCTCGTCCTATTCGGACCTGTAGACTTGCCCACTAATAAATTTATTTATTATTTTAATTTAATTATTAAAATAAATATTAATTACTTTAAATTTATTAAAATTGATACTTTTATGAATGTTTGTAGAAAATGAGTTTATAGGTGAAAAAAGCTCAATTTTTAGAGTCCAACGATGTATATGGTACTCAAATCGGGACTCTATTTTTCGAAAAGAAAGAAAAAGATGATTTCGCATGATTCTCGATGCAAGCTAAGGACTATGATGTAAAATGGATGGCTAAGAAGTTTTTTCACGATATATTACCGATCTTAAGCCTGATTGACTTCAACTTTGACTAAAAAGAAACCTAAACGAGCTCTATAAAAGAAAGACCTAGGTAGTAGTTGAAAAGTTTCTAAAAAGTTTTTTTTTAAAATTTATTTAGACCATTATATTTAGGCCTAGCAGATGAAAATTATGAAAGGGATGCTGATAGCAGCAATGCATGGCTAGATTCTTTCAACTTGGGATAATGATGAAGCCTAGCTATAACCAAGTTCTGTCTTTTTTTTTTTTTAATTTTTATGTAATAAAAAATATGCTCTTTTTTCATATATCTTTTGAGTTATTTTTCTGAATGAGGCTTTGATCTAGTATACACGACCTGTATCCTCTATCAACGTGTCGTGATCTTAGGATATGGCATATGCCTAAGAGAGGTAGATTAGATAAGACCCCTACCTTGCAAACAATTAAAGAGTGAGAAAAATGTTAATAAGAGGGAAAAAGAGAGAGAAGAGAGTTCGGCCTTAGTGTGTGCAAGAGAGGAAAGATATAATTTCATTGCAAAGAAAGTGAGATCAAGAGAGTTTTAATTTCTCATCAGCCCCTTATAGTGCTCTTGTGTAAGGAGGCCTTTTTATCTACTCAAAGGCATTCTAAACTCCTACCAAGGAGTGATGGACTGTTTCAAGTGATGGAATGCATCAATGACAATGCCTACAAACTTGATCTACTAGGTGAGTATGGTGTTAGTGCTAGCTTTAATCTTTCTGACTTATCTCCTTTTGATGTAGATGATGATCGATTTGAGAACAAATTCTTTTCAAGAGAGGGAGAATGATGCAAATAGAGCTACACTCAAGCATAATTGGCATTCTTGTGATCCTTTATCTCTTTCAAGCGGGCCAATTACAAGACTTAGAGCCAAGCATTTGAAGGAAGCTTTAAATGGGCTAGTTCAGCAAGTTGGCAAAGTGGCTTACATATGGAGGCCCGACAAGAGTCCAAAACAAACCCAAGAGTTTTAGTCAACATGATTAAGGCTCTAGAAGATTCTTCTTGAGATGAACGTATTTTTTAGCCATTCTTGGAGGCCAACTTGTCAGATTCGTAATTTTATCATACTTTTCTATTTGTTGGCACATATTTTTTAGCCATTTTTGGAGGCCAACATGTCAGATTCATAATTTGGCATACTTTTCTATTTGTGGATGCATATTTTCTAGCCATTCTTGGAGGCCAACTTGTTAGATTTGTAATTTTGGCTTACCTTCCTATTTGTAGGTGCCATATATGTAATTTATGGGTACCTTTTGAGGAATGACTTTTCTAGTTACCTTATCTATTATTTTTGAATTTTTCAGCCATTTTGGGGATTAATTTCAGTTTAGAAAATGCCATTATGGATTTCTAAGTTAGCATGTGTTGGGTCCTTGGTAGAGTTGAAATTCGACTCCTATATATTGTAAACCCTTTGATTT
Organism: Calamus simplicifolius; assembly: GCA_900491605.1. Classification (NCBI taxonomy): domain Eukaryota; kingdom Viridiplantae; phylum Streptophyta; class Magnoliopsida; order Arecales; family Arecaceae; genus Calamus; species Calamus simplicifolius. The sequence continues at coordinate 47,091 of UESW01003875.1, forward strand.
TATTTGCAGATTATTATTGATGAGTTTGTGAGGTTTTTATGTTCTTTTTATTTTCTTGATAAGACTCTTGAACTTATCAAGTTAATTATTGTGGCATTCAAACAATCGGCTTATCATCTAGAGTTCTTGAGATTCTAGGTGTGGCGTCTTCCTATCTGGTCTTTGGCTCTTATCTTGCTATGTAACGGTCAGGGCTCAACAAACTTGTGCTTTAAAGATTTTTGGATTTGATTCTAGATTTAGTATCGAGTTTCATCGCCTTGTCGGTGAGGTTCATATTATTTGGTATTAGAGTCCTGGTTCGAAGGCAAGTTTTGCTATCTTTTAATTCTTATTTCCTTGATATTCAAAAAAAGAAAAGCATCAAAAAGTCAAATCTTGTTTCGTATTATCTTTGTTCTTATTTCATTTCTTTCTTGTTCCTTTAAGAGTTTTCTTATTCTTTATTCTATTATGTTTCTTTTGTTCTTATGTTTTTAATCGTGTCATGTTGAGTTTGAGTTAAAAAGAAAGAAAAGAAGTAAGGAAGAAAAGAGGAATCAAAAAAAATAAAAAAAAGAAAGTTGAAAGACATAGAAGAAGTTGAAAAGTTACTTCATTGAGGTACATTCTATTGTACGATATTTTAGCAAGAATTTTGAATGATTTTGAGTATTCTGGGAAGTTAAATGAATAATTCATAAAGAAGAAAAAAAGAGATTAGTGATTGAGGAGCAATTATGGCAAGTTGTTTCCTCTCTTAAACAAATCTGCTTTGTTTGTCTTATTCTTTTTGGAAGACCTTTATTTATGGCAAGTTATTTCATTTGTTAAATAATTCTGCTTTGTTTGTCTTATTCTTTTTGGAAGGCACGAGTTGTTTCATTTTTTAAATAAATCTACGTTTTATCTTATTCTTTTTGGAAGGTCTTTGTTTATGGCAAGTTGTTTTCTTTCTAAATAAATCGGCTTTGTTTGTCTTATTCCTTTTGGTAGGCCTTATTTATGGCGAGTTGTTTTCTTTCTTAAACAAATCTACTTTGTTTGCATTTCAGTTATTTCTTTGGCATGTCTTTTGCTTCCTTTTGAAGTTTCTTTTTTTCTTGACTTTTTTTTACTCTTGTGGTTGGTTGGTTGAATTCTCAATTTGAATTGCTGCTTGATTCTTGGTTGTTCCTTGAGTCTAAATAAGAATCCAAGAAGACATAAAAGAGTGGAAAAGGTAATAGTGGTGAGAACATCAAAACAAAAGCCAAATCTAGTGAGTGAAACATGTGAGGGAGTGCTAGTGAGTTTCCTTAATCCTATTTTCTTGATCTTAAACATGTCGCTCAACCAAGAAGAAAACTCAACCGAGAAGGTTCAACAATAAGCCCTTCCGAACACCAATTACAAGCATTGATGGGGGAAATGAAACGAATGATGAAGGCTGAATTGGAACCATTGCATGAGAGGATAGATAGGTTGGAGGAGGAAACACCTAGGGGGCAGAGGTGAAACAATTCCATTAGGCAGTCTAGGTATGTACCATAGGGTGAACAATAAGGAGATATATAAGATGATGATGATTAAGAGAAAATGAAGAACCACATTTAAACCGGGGCATGTTTAGGCGTGGTTATGAAAATAGAGAAGCTAGAATGGGTAGGCTAAAAAGGTTCGTCCCAAGCTACTACTATCGGGAGTTGTACAATAAACTCTAATGCCTCACCCAAGGTAGTAGGAGTGTTGATGAGTATCATAAGGAGATGGAGATTACTATGATCCGTGCTAATGTGGAAAAGGACCATGAGGCGACCATGACAAGGTTCTTGCAAGGATTGAACCTAGAAATACATGATCGAGTGGAGATGCAGCATTATGTAGAATTAGAAGACATGGTGCACATGGCCATCAAAATTGAGCAAAAAATGAGGTGAAGAAACTTGATTAGGAGGGGATCAATTGCGGTTGCTCCAAATATATGAAAACTAACCCCTAAACGGGATGAATTTCCATCATACAAGCTGAGGACCGAGCCCTCTAAAGATGCCAAACAAGTTATTGCACCAAAAAAGGTAGCACCGAGCCAACTACGACTAAAAGTCATGAAATTGAGTGTTTTAAATGTCAAGGCAAGGGTCACATAGCTCATGAGTGCCCGAACAAGAGGGTAATGGTGATTACACTACAAGGAGAGCTCGCTTCGGAAGATAAAGAAGAAGAAGAAGCTGATGTCATGCCACCTCTTGAAGATGCCTATGATGGGGAATGTACTATAGTTGGTGAGTCATTGGTGGCAAGATGAGCTTTTAGTGTGCAAGTAAAAGAAGAAAGTAACCGGCGAAAGAATTTGTTTCACACTCGGTATTTTATGAATAACAAAGTTTACAGCATGATAATTGATGGCAGGAGTTGCACGAACGTGGCTAGTACTGAGTTAGTGAAGAAATGTGCGTTACCTACTTTGAAGCATCCAAAACCTTATCGACTTCAATGGTTGAATGATTATGGAGAAATCAAAGTAACTAAATAAGTGATGGTGGCATTTTTTGTAGGAAAATATGACGACAAGGTGCTTTGTGATGTCCCTATGCATGCATGTCATATCTTGTTGGAAAGATCGTAGCAATACGATTGGCGAGCCACACATGACAGTCTCACCAATAGATACTCTTTTATTATTAATAAGCAGTATATGTCACTTGTGCCAATGACTCCGAAACAGGTTCTTGATGATCAATTGAAGTTGTCAAGAGCGAGAGAAAAGGAAAAAAAAAGAAGAAAAATTGAGTGAAGCTGAACATGTGAGAAAAGAAAAAAAGAGAGAGAAAAGGAGAGTGAGAAAATTGTTAATAAGAGAAAAAAGGAGAGAGAAGAGAATTCGACCTTAGTGTGAAAGAGAGAAAAGATACAATTTCATTGCAAAGAAAGTGAGATCAAGAGAGTTTTAATTTTTCATCAGCCCCTTATAGTGCTCTTGTACAAGGAGGCCTTTTTATCTACTCAAAGGAGTTCTAAACTCCTGCCAAGGGGCGATGGACCATTTCAAGTGGTGGAACACATCAATGACAATGCCAGGCCTACAAACTTGATCTACCAGGTGAGTATGGTGTTAGTGCTAGCTTTAATGTTTCTAACTTATCTCCTTCTCTTGTAAGTGATGATTTGAGGACAAATCCTTTCCAAGAGAAAGATAATGATGCAAATGGAGCTACACTCAAGCATGATTGGGATTCTCTTGATCTTTGTCTCTTCCAAGCAGGCCAATTATAAGACTTAGAGCCAAGCATTTCAAGGAAGCTTTGAATGGGCTAGTTTAGCAAGTTGACGAAGTGGCTTACACATGGAGGCCCGACAAGAGTCCAAAACAAACCCAAGAGTGTTTCGTCAATGTGATTAAGGCTCTAGAAGATTCCCCTTGAGATGAACACATTTTCTAGCCATTCTTGAAGGCCAACTTGTTAGATTTGTAATTTTGGTATATTTTCTATTTATGGGTGCACGTTTTCTAACCATTCTTGGAGGCTAACTTGTCATATTCATAATTTTGGCATACTTAATTTCCTATTTGTGGGCACATGTTTTCTAGCCATTCTTGAAGGCCAACTTATTAGATTCATAATTTTGGCATACCTTCCTATTTGTGAGCGCCATATATGTAATTTATGGGCACCTTTTGAAGGATGACTTTTCTAGTTACCTTATCTGTTATTTCTGAATATTTTTAGCCATTTTGGGGATTAATTTTAGCTTGAAAAACACCATTATGGATTTCCAAGTCATGCATTGGGTCCTTAGTAGAGTTGAAATTTGACTCCTATATATTGTAAACCCTTTGGTTTTATTTGCATATTATTATTGATGAGTTTGTGAGGTTTTTGTGTTCTTCTTATTTTCTTGAGAAGAATCTTGAACTTATCAAGTTAATTCTTGTGGCGTTCAAACAACCAACTTATCATCTAGAGTTCTTGGGCATTCTTGAGATTCTAGGTGTGACATCTTCCTATCCATTGTCTTTAGTTCTTATCTTGCTAGATAACGGGTCAGGGCTCAACAAACTTATGCTTTGAAGATTTTGGGGTTTGATTCCAAATTCAGTGTAAGGTTTTGTCACCTTTTCGGTGAGGTTCATATCACCTTCCTTCACCATAAATTAGCATTTCTTTCAATTTAGTACTAGATGCTTTTTCATGCATCTTTCTATGACTAGTCTAAGGTGATATAGGCATTCAAAAAAAGTAGACCCAAAAATAAAAAAGTTATCCATAAAAATCTCAAGGAACCATTATATCATATCAGAGAAAATACTAATCATACATCTTTGAAAGGTAGACGGTGCATTACACAAGCCAAAGGGCATACGTCTATAGGCAAAGGTTCCATATGGATAGGTAAATATTGCTTTTTGATCCTCTAGGGCTATTGCAATTTGATTATAACCAGAGTATCCATCCAGAAAATAGTAAAATTCATGCCCTGCTAATCGTTCTAACATTTAGTCTATAAAGGGCAAAGGAAAGTGATCCTTCTTGGTGGCTACATTTAATTTTCTATAATCGATGCAGACCCTCCATCCAGTTTGAATTCTTGTAGGTACCAACTCATTGTTGTAATTTTGTATCACAGTGACTCCTGACTTCTTGGGCACCACTTGCACAAGACTTACCCAAGAACTATCTGAAATAGGATAAATTATTCATTGTCAAGGAGTTTGATGATCTCTTTCCTTACTACTTCCTTCATGGCTGGGTTAAGTCTCCTTTGGGGTTTTCTTGTAGGCTTGGCTTCTTCCCCTAAGCGAATCCTATGTTTAACAATCAAGGGGCTAATCCCTTTTATGTTAGCCATGGTCCATCCTAATGCTTCTTTATTCTCTCTTAGGACATTCAGTAGTTTTTCTTCTTGTGAGGAGTCTAGGTTGGCTGAAATAATCACAAGTAGGGTTTCTGACGGACCTAGGTATGCATATTTGAAGTGCTTGAAAAATGGTTTCAGCTCTAATTTGGGTGCTTCCTCTGTTGATGGTTAGGTAATGGTTCAAGTACTTTCTCTAATAGTTCAGTTGGAGGTTCTCATCCTGATTTTTCATCAATTATAGCAACCTCATTAATTTGCTCCCCATCTTGGTTCATGCAGATTTCTAGGTCAAACTCTTTGTCACTAAGGTCAGTTAATCATAAATAGTATCCTGAACATAATTTGAGTCGCTCGTTTGATGTATATTAGTAAGATTGAAAATATTAAGATCAATTGATATATTCCCAAAAAAAAGTTTCATTAATCATTTCGGCAATTAATTAGGGCATTACCTGTAGCCAAAAATGGTCAACCTAAAATAACAGGGATATGACTCTTTGGGTTAATCATCAGTTTAGTTTCTAAAATCATAAAGTCCACCAGAAAGATAAAGTCAACAACTTTGAGCAACACGTCCTCTACTATTCCCCTAGGTACTTTTAAAGAGCGATCAACTAGTTGTAGGATCATTCCAACCTACTTTCTCATATACAGAGTATGGCAATATATTAACACTCGCCCCTAAGTCTAATAGAGCCCTGTTTATGAGGGTGTTCCCCATAATGCATGAAATAGTGGGTGACCCTGGATTTTTGTATTTTATTGGCATGTGGTTTGACAGGTAAGAGCTCATACTTGCTGCCAGAAAGGCTCTTTTGGGCACATTGGTGGTCTTCTTTTTGGTACATAGATCTTTAATGAATTTAGCATAGTCTGGGACCTGTTGGATCATGTCCAGTAAGGAAATGTTTACTTTAACTTGCTTAAAGAACTTAAAAATCTTATTGAATTGGACTGAATTTAGATTGAGCTTAAGTTTATTTGGGAATGGTGCTACAATCTGATTTTTGATTCATCTCGTTCTAGCAAGGGCTTAACTGGTGGGTTGGGCATTACATCAACTCCGATGCTTTAGGTGTTTCGGGTTGACCTAGCTCAATAAGTTATTCAAGTGGTGGGATTTCTAATTCTTCTTCCTCGTATATATCCACTTGGTTATCTATCTATTTTTCAGATCTTAATTTATGAATGAAACTTAGTTGGTTAATCTGGGCTCCTTGTTTTGATCCTTGGATGCTTAGGTTCTTAGGATTAGGTTCGGGCTGACTCAGTAGATTATTCCGTTCACTTTCACTTATAGTTATGGCTAACTGACCTACCTGCATCTCCAAACAAGCTATGGCCTGAGTATTGGTGGATAGCTGTTGCCCTATGTTTTGCATAAAGTTATTCAGGGTGGCGTTGGTGCTATTTATCATGGCATACGTGTCAGCTTGGGATTTAACTAGGGTTTCCAAAGCTTTATTTAGGAAACTATATCTCTTTTCATTATCATTGATTGGTGGGTTATTTTCTGTATGATTGGGCCTTGGGTTAGGCTGGTTGAAGTTGGGACCACCTACACTAAGACCTTGTGACCAGGCAAAGTTTGGATGGTTCCTCCACCCTGGGTTGTAGGTTGGTGCATAGGGATTATTGGTTGTTTTTTGATAGATCGCATTCACCTGTGCACAACTATTTTCAATTTGGGTCATGAAGTGGGGGCACTCTTCTACTATATGTCCTGGCTCATTACATCCAGTGTAGACAAGTATGGATACTTGGTTTACATGATTTATTGAGGCCTGTCCCTTGAGTTCTAAGGCTTCTATCCTACGAATCAGAGATGCTATCTTAGCTTCTTCAGCTATAGATGGAGATAATTGGTGCATACCACCTCTTGATAATGTTGTTTTAGATTCCTTAGTTTCCTTCCATTGTAGGCTCTTTTATGCTAAATCCTCTAAAAACTGCAAGGCTTCATTGGGTGGTTTCTGTATAAAGTCACCCTGACACATTGACTCGAGCATGGTTCTAGAGTTTAGGGTTAGACCTTCATAAAAGGTTTGGCCTAACCTCCAAGTCTCTATCCTATGGTGTGGATATTGGCTTAACAGGTTCTTAAATCGGTCTAGATACTTTCAGAAAGGCTCTCTCCCTAATTGATAAAATTGGATAATTTCATTTCTCAACTTGGCTATTTTATAATGTGGAAAGAATTTTCTCAAGAATATTTTAACAAAACACTTCTAGATTAAGATTGACTGAGTAGGTAAACTATACAACCATTTTTTAGCGTTTTCCTTAAGGGCAAAGTTAATTAGCTTAAGTTTCACAGCATCTTCTAAGAGTTCATGCATTCTTATAGTATCATATACTTTCTCAAATTCTCTAATAAAAATGTAAGCACCCTCAATTCCTATGAATTTAAGAAGCATGTTGATAATCTAAGGCTTAATCTCTAAGATGACAGCATTTGTTTGGGGTAGTTGAATGCACGATGGTTGGGCAGATCCAATTAGATAGCAATATTCTCTCAAGCTAAGGAGATATCCTAATTCCTCCATAGTTAAATTTTCTGGGTCAAGGGTAGGGTTTAGATCTATCCTTACTATTTGACCAAACTTTCTTTTCCAAGTTGCAATTTGAGTTTTATATATATATATTATGTAGAGAAAGAAAAGAGAAGAAGAGGAAAGAAAGAGAGAGAAGAAGTATAAAGATGCAAATATAAGGAATCCTAGATCTAGAGACGATAAAGAAGAGTGTCTTAATCAGGTTAAAGTTTCTATTAGAAAAAATAAGTTGTCAAACACTGGACTCTCTACCCTAGGATTACCCTATATTTAGATAGTTCCTAACTACCAAGGTTGTCTTTGAATCTTCGAAGTCAGATACTAACTAGCAACTAGCCAGGTAAGGATAAGGCCAGTGGGGGTCCCTCCATTGCTTTTCTTAGACACTAAATTAATTGGTCAGGTCAGACAACAGAACCAATTAAAGAACCACCTTCCTTCATGACTGCATCGTCCTTGAACCCCTTTCTAGACACAAGTAAACCAGTTAATACTGAGCTAGTCCAATTCTCAGGGTCCCTTGTCCTAGTGAGCTCGAAAGTCCTTAGGGGCCACTATCTAGTTAATTTTAAATTAATGGCTTAGGTTTATGCAACATGCGGGATGGTGGTTTATGGGCCAAGAAAGGATAATGAAATCCTCACCTTATATTATTTAGGAGTTGCACCCTTAAAGTATTTTATGAAAATACAATGCAAGTCAAACAAGGTGTTTAAACAAGTTAAGAAGTTTCTAAAGTTTATTATTTATTTCCTTAAATTAATTATGTTTTATGAAAACTATCTTAGGGTTTTCTTTTAAGTTCTTTAAGGTAAGTTAATTAAAATAAAAAAGTTAATTAGGTTAAAAGTAAATTTATGACAAGAAGGAAATTAATTTTTTTTATTAAAAAATAATAATTAAGGTAACTTAAAAAAAGCAATAAACTAAAGAGAGCAATAATTATTCAAAAAAAATTTACTTTTTTTATATAGAAGCATGAATAATAATGGAACAATAAAAAGATAAAAAATAAGAATAAAATTTTAAAAAAAATTATGATGATTTTTTTAATTTTTTTTCTTATGAACTAATCGTACTTGGATTCTCGATAACGGTGCTAAATTTTGATCGTTGTTATTGGCATTCAAAAATAAAACCTACTCACTACTATAGTTAGTGGTAAATCAGGATTGTATCCCCAGGGATCAAGGGTAATTATTTCATGAAATAAAAAAAATTATTTATAGAGGATTATATTAAGAATAGCATTTATTAACATATAATAACTAATTAATTAACGAAATTAAAATAGCAGGAGAAGCAACCCAGGAATTCGAATCCACCATGCATATATGTTTTATCTTCTTTGCTTTAGATTAAAATAGCAATAATTTTTATAAATTCAGAATTAAAATAATTTATCTCTTGTTGTACACAGATCGTATCAGGAGATCATAGCACATCCGCTTAGAGTATAAACTATCTAATTATTTGCAAGGTTATGGGTCTAATCTATTATACTATGATCTATCTTTCTTAGGCATGTACCGTATCTTGAGATCACGGTACATCGATAGAGGATATAGGCCGTGTGTGCCAGATTAAAACTTCGGTCAGAAAAATAACACAAAAGATAAATGAAAGAAGAGCATGATTTTATTGCATAGAAATTAAGAACAAAAAGAAAGATAGAACATAGTTATAGGTTTCATCACCATCCCAAGTTGAAGGAATCTAGCTGCGCATTGCTGCTGCCAGCATTCCCTTCATAATTTTTCTCTCTTAGGCCTAAATATGATGATCTAAATGAAAGAAAAATAAAAAGAATTTTGTAAAAAACTTTTTCTAACTACTGCTTAGGGTCCTCCTTTTATAAAGCTCGTTTAGGGCTTCCTTCTAGTCAAAATTGGAGTCAATCGAGATCAGTCAGATATCGCAAGAAAACTCCTTAGCCGTTTATTCTACATCACAGCCCTTAGCTTGCACCGAGAATCATGCGAAATCATCTCTTCCTTCCTTTTCGTACAAACAGAGTCCTGATTTGAGTGCCGTTTATATCGTTGGACTTCAAAAATTGAGCTCTTTCCATCTATAAGCTTCTTTTCTGCAAACATCCATAAAAAATATCAATTCTTAATAAATCTAAAGTAATTAATATTTATTTTAATGATTATATTAGGATAATAATTAGATTTATCACATACACAGATAGTGTTTGGGTAGGTGATACTGAAAAGTGAAAAAATACTTTCAGCTACATTTTTTATTTTGGCTTGAGAGTTTTTGCTTAGCTATTTAAGAAATAATAAATGGTTGATCTTTCTATTACCAAGATAGAATATATTGTGGCTATGAGTAGTGGTACTCAAGCCGTGTAATTGAGAATAATCATCCTTAATGAGTTATATCATCAACAAGATAAGCCTACAAAGATTATTTTATGATAACAATCTATAATTGCATTGATAAAGAATCTAATATTTTATAGTCATAGCAAATATATTAATATCAAGTATCACTATATTATGAATAGGTCAAAGACAAAGATTGTAGTTAATTTTGGTTTATTTAAAAATTAAATTATAAATATTTTTACAAAACCACTTAAAGATGATTTGTTTATGAAGTTTAAGAGAAGAATGGGCATAGTGAAATTTGAAGAGCTTGATTTGAAGGGAATTGTTGGAAAATAAACCAAGCGTGGAGTCCAAATACTTATTTAATTAGCATTGTTTTTTGTTAGCTGTTCAAAGTTCATGGTAGTGTTGGCATAACAATTGATCTTATACTAAGATTTGGTTTTGCTATTCTCTTTAATCTGTTACCATCATCGTATATGTTTGTGAGTGTGATTGAGTTGTATTTATTTATTTATTTATTTTTTTGAGAGCATGAGATGGCAAGAGTCTTTGTGTTTTGTGTTTAGCCTTTTCAGAGGCAGAGCGGCAAGTTTTAGCTTATTTAATGCTTATTTTGTTGCTCATGGGTGGGCTGTGTCCCCAGCTCTGCAGGGGACTACTTGTTCGATTTTGTCTCTTGATATCCTGCATTCTGTTTCAAATGATGCTTTTGGTTCTATTTTTTCAATAATGATGATGATACACTTGGAAGCGACTATCCTGATCATTAATTTCAAACCAGGGATCAATTGTACCACCCAAATGAGCCCTATATTACATGTTTATTTAGTTTTTGTATACATTAACTAGTCTAAGATAAGCTGAAACCAATCAACTCGAAAAGGAAAAATATATAAAAAGCTGAAACAATACCCATTGTTTTATGCCACACATAGCTAGGCATCGATCGACCACGGTGCCCTGGAGGTGAAGCATATATACAAGGACTGTGGATCAGCCAAGCTTCCAAGCTCTACCGCCCAAAATGCTGAACTTCTTGAGCCTTCCAAACAGCATGACAGCAATGAGAGTGAGTTTTCCTTGACTACTCCATTTCCCTGAGAACCCAACCCATTCATCCTTGCATTGCCCGTTGGGCTTCAGTTGGCGTTTGCAGCTATAGCCGGTTGTGAATCCCACATTACCATATGCACTGCGATCAATTTACAAAAGGTCTTAGGTGAGATGCTGATCAGAGGAAAAGAGGCCAGCATTAGAAACAGGAGAACGACTGATCACTTGCATGATAGTGTTAATAAATTAAATTGCGTCTGATACCGTATGTTCCATTGGAGGAGTTTATTGGGAATACACCCTCAATCACCCTCAGAACAAATATGCGGAACGTGTTTTAATGAAAAGATTATGCGTGTACAATCACAGAAAAATATACCGATCTACCACAATCACAGAATATGCGGAATAAAAACAAACACCACACAAAAATACCAAATTTACGTGGAAAACCCCTCCAATGTGAAAGGGAAAAACCACGGGGCAAATTCCGAGAGCACTTCACTAATCTTAATAAAAGATTACAACTTTTCTCCTAATTTCTTTTTGCCCAAAAATTAGGAAACACTTCGAACTTAAAATAATAGTTGATGTGGGTACAAGAAGGATCTCACCAACGTGTGGTTGCTCTTCCGTGCCCCCCAAATCTGCTCTCAGACTCGTCCGTATCGACTTCCTGAGGTTGCACAGGATTTCTCCCAAGCCTGGGCTTCTCTGGATCTCTCTCAGGCCGCACACAGCTCTCTCCCCCCAATCTGGGATTTTTTTCTCTCGTATCTCCACATACGGATCTCTCTCCCCCTACTTTATTCCGGGTTTGTTTTTCCTTTTTGAAAATAGCTCCGTAACAAACTGTGATGCAGTTTGTTATCATGGGCCGGTTCCCTCCCCACGTGGAGGGAGCACCCAACAATATCTCCCCCTCCCGACTACGTGGGGAAATCCACCAAGCCTGCTTTCTTTCTACAAGCTTCAACCTTCTTGATAGGTAATGACTTTGTCATTATATCTGACCCATTATCATCTGTATGGATCTTCTCCAACAGCAACTGCTTCTCTTCCAGGACCTGTCTGATCCAGTGATAACGCATATCAATGTGCTTCGACTTGGAGTGAAAAGTCGGATTCTTGCTCAGGTGAATAGTGCTCTGATTGTCACAATAGACCACATAAGTATCATGTCTAACACCCAGCTCCTGAAGAAATCTCTTCAGCCACAATATCTCCTTGCATCCTTCTGTCACTGCTATGTACTCGGCCTCTGTGGACGATAATGCAACACACTTCTGTAACTTGGACTGCCATGAAATTGCACCTCCTGCAAATGTAACCAAGTAACCGGATGTGGACTTCCTGGAGTCAACATCTCCTGCCATATCTGCATCTGTATATGTCTGTAACACAGGTTCTCCCTGTCCATAACAAAGACTCAAGCTAGTTGTACCTCTCAAGTACCTCATGATCCATTTGACTGCTGCCCAATGCTCCTTTCCTGGATTCGCTAGGAACCTGCTCACTAAGCCAACTGCATATGCTAAGTCTGGTCGGGTACAGACCATAGCATACATAAGACTACCCACGGCTGAGGCATAAGGGACTCTATTCATCTCCTGCTTCTCTTCCTCTGAGGCTGGGCTCTGCTCTGAACTCAGCTTGAAGTGTCCAGCTAGTGGACATGCCACTGACTTGGCATTGCTCATGCTGAATCTCTGAAGCACCTTCTCTATGTATTTCTTCTGGGACAACCATAACCTGCATGCTTGTCTATCCCTGAATACATGCATCCCCAATATTTGTTTCACTGGCCCCATATCCTTCATATCAAAAGCTTTCCCTAACTCCTTCTTCAGTGTGGCAATCTTGCTGGAGTCCTGCCCAACAATCAACATATCATCCACATATAAGAGAAGGATGATAAAATCACCTCCAGGGAACCTTCTAATGAAGACACAATGATCTGTGGTTGTTCTTTTATAACCAACCTGTACCATGAAAGCCTCAAACTTTCTGTACCACTGCCGGGGCGCCTGCTTGAGACCATACAGACTCTTTCTGAGTCTGCACACCATGTGCTCCTTGCCTTTCACCTTGAAACCTTCAGGCTGCTCCATATAGACCTCTTCCTCTAAGTCACCGTGCAAGAATGCTGTCTTCACGTCCAACTGCTCTACCTCCATGTTCATGCTAGCTGCCAATCCTAACACCGTCCTGATTGAGGTCATCTTCACTACTGGAGAAAATATCTCATCGAAATCAACTCCCTTCTTTTGTGCAAAGCCCTTCACAACTAGTCGTGCTTTATATCTAGGCTGTGAGCTTTTCTCTTCTGCCTTTACCTTGTAGACCCACTTGTTTCTGAGTACCTTTCTCCCCTTGGGCCTAGCTACCAAGTCATATGTATGATTATGCAGAAGAGAGTCCATCTCCTCCTGCATAGCTCTCTGCCACTGCTCCCGCTGCTCACTGACATGGGCCGCCTCATATGACTCTGGCTCATCTGCATCTGTCAACATGATATATTCATGCACTGAATACCGACTAGATGGTTGCCTTGCTCTCGTGGATCTCCTCACCTCTGTCGGTAGCTCCTCCTCAGGGATCTGAATCTCCTGATCTGTATCCTCAATAGGTGTAGGCTGCTGCTCATCTGCACCCTGTACTGGCTGTTTCTCTGGCTCATCTGCATGAACTGCTGGAGGACTGACAGGCTCTATATCTACTGGGCCATACATATCTGACTCAGACTGATGCTCTGCCCTCTTGATGTCTTCTATGGTTTGATCCTCATAGAATATGACATCTCTGCTCCTGACTACCTTCCTATCAACTGGGTCCCACAGCTTATAGCCAAACTGCTCATCACCAAACCCAGAAAGATACATTGTCTTGTCTTGTCATCTAACTTTGTCCTCTCATCCTTAGGCACATGCACAAATGCCCTGCAGCCAAAAATCCTTAGATAATCATATCTGACATTCTTGCCTGTCCACACCTTCTCTGGCACCTCTCCATCTAGAGCTGATGAGGGAGATCTATTTATCAAATAACATGCTGTCTGGACTGCCTCCCCCCAAAAGCTCTTGGGCAACTTGGACTGGGAGAGCATGCACCTGACTCTCTCCACTATTGTCCTGTTCATTCTCTCAGCTACTCCATTCTCCTGTGGAGTCTTTGGCACTGTTTGCTCATGTCTGATGCCTTGTGCTCTGCAGTACTGGTGAAAGACTCCTATGTACTCTCCCCCATTGTCTGTACGAATGCATCTCAACTTCTTTCCTGTCTGCCTCTCCACAAGCCTGTGAAAAAACTCAAAAACTGCTGCCACCTGGTCCTTGGACTTTAAAACAAAAACCCACACCTTTCTGGAAGCATCATCTATAAATGTGACGAAATATGAGGCTCCTCCTAAGGTCTTCTCCCTCATGGGTCTCTGAGTACACTTGCTCCAAAAGGCCAGTCTTCTTCTTGGAGCTACTCTGAAATGTCACCCTGTGCTGCTTACCCACCACACAGTGGGTACAATCACTGAGAACTCTGTCCTGTATCTCTGGTAAGACCCCTGCCCTGACGAGAGTTTGCAATCCCTTGCCAATATGGCCTAATCTCTTGTGCCACAAATCTGCAGTATCATGCTCTGCTGCGCATACCTCTCCCCTAACCAAACTGGACTGCAACTTGTATAATGTGCATGATCTCTGTCCTTTGGTAATCACCATAGCACCTTTGATTAACTTCCATTGATCTCCCCCAAACTGGCTAACATATCCCTCTTCATCTAGCTTGCCTGCTGAGATGAGATTCATCCTGAGATCTGGAACATGTCTGACCTCTTTGAGTATCAATCTGCTGCCTTCACGGGTCTGGACCACTACTTCTCCTATCCCACATATTTTGGAAACACCATTGTTTCCCATTCGGATCACACCAAGATCACCTATCCTGTAGGATGTGAAGAACTCTCTCCTGGGTGGCATGATAAGAAGCTCCAGTATCCACCACCCAATCAACCTGATTTGATGTGGTGGCTAAGCACTGATCAACACATTCTGTAAATAGAATGATGTCTTCTCCTGAGGCAACTGCTGCTACCTCTCTATCTTTCTTATCTTCTGCCTTACCGCCTTCATTGTTCTTCTTCTTTAGCAGTCTACATTCACTTTTGTAGTGTCCTTTCTTATGACAATGGTAGCATTCGATTTCCTTCCTTGGTCTGGATTTGCTTCTGCCTCTGTTGTTTTCTTTTCTAGTAAACTGTCTCCCTCTGCCCTCTGTGACAAGTACATCTGTCTGTGTTTGAGACTCTCCAGTTCCCTTCCTTCTTTCCTCCTCATTGAGCAAGCTGCTAGTAGCCTGACTCATGGTGATAACTCCATCAGGGGCGGAGTTACTCAATGACACCACCAGTGTCTCCCAACTATCAGGTAGAGAACTCAACAACAGGAGTGCCTGAAGTTCATCTTCCATAAGCATCTTCATTGTGGCCAGCTGGTTCACAATGCTCTTCATCTCATTTAGGTGCTCTGCAATTGATTTTCCCGGCTTGTACTTCAGATTTACAAGCTTTCTGATTAAGTATGCTTTATTTCCGGCAGTTTTCCTCTCATACAACCCTTCTAACTTCTTCCATAGTTCATAGGCTGAGGTTTCATTTGAAATATGATGGAATACTGTGTCATCCACCCATTGCCTGATGACACTGATTGCTTTTCTATCCATAGTAGCCCAATCTTCATCATCATATTTTTCTGGCTTCTCTCCCATCTTCTCAATCGGCTTGGCTAAATCTTTGCAATACAAGAGATCCATCATCTTTGGTTTCCAAATCAACCAATTACTGCCATTGAGACTAATCATCCTGCTAGTATTAGTGGTAGAATCCATCTGTGGCACGCTCAAATAATTTGTTCTGGGCTTGCAACCTTGCTCTGATACCACAATTGTTGGGAATACACCCTCAATCACCCTCAGAACAAATATGCGGAACGTGTTTTAATGAAAAAACTATGCGTGCACAATCACAGAAAAATATACCGATCTACCACAATCACAGAATATGCGGAATAAAAATAAACACCACACAAAAACACCAAATTTACGTGGAAAACCCCTCCAATGTGAAAGGAAAAAACCACGGGGCAAATTCCGAGAGCACTTCACTAATCTTAATAAAAGATTACAACTTTTCTCCTAATTTCTTTTTGCCCAAAAATTAGGAAACACTTCGAACTTAAAATAATAGTTGATGTGGGTACAAGAAGGATCTCACCAACGTGTGGTTGCTCTTCCGTGCCCCCCAAATCTGCTCTCAGACTCGTCCGTATCGACTTCCTGAGGTTGCACAGGATTTCTCCCAAGCCTGGGCTTCTCTGGATCTCTCTCAGGCCGCACACAGCTCTCTCCCCCCAATCTGGGATTTTTTTTCTCTCGTATCTCCACATACGGATCTCTCTCCCCCTACTTTATTTCCGGGTTTTTTCCCTTTTTGAAAATAGCTCCGTAACAAACTGTGATGCAGTTTGTTATCATGGGCTCCGTAACAAACTGTGATGCAGTTTGTTATCATAGGCCGATTCCCTCCCCACGTGGAGGGAGCACCCAACAGATCGAGTTCAAAGCCATCAGTGGGTCCTCCTCAACCCTTAGATGATGGACTAGGTCCCTATGGTGCCACGCCCACAATGTTCACGTCGCAAATAATCTCATGAGAAGATAGTGGTTGGCTCGTGTACGTTAAAGCTTGTCACCTCTACTTTTTGAATGCATTCACCGAGAGTGCAAGCTTTCTTTCCGCTCCTAAAAAATTATTTCGTGGTTTGATCGGTTAGCAAGCAACTCGTTGCAGGCAAAAGCACTACAACGGCCATTGTGGGAACTACACAACGTTCATGATCACCAATAAAAATGGAGACACTACGTCCTCCTGACCATGAGTGTAAAATTCTGGGCCTAAACCTTCTTTTAATAGCTAGCATATACATGCATGAAATCATAAACATGAAACGTACCTGATCACCTCAATGACTACATTTAAGACGCTGAAATTCAAGGATCTTCGGAGAGCTTTTTCCTCTCTGTAATGCAGATGATGATGACAAAGATGGCCAAATATGAGAGCTGCGAGAGGATCAAGTTTTGCACCAGGTTCTCTCTCTTCTTCCCGTCTTCCTTACGCTCTGAAAGCCCATTATTATATCCCAAGGGCATAAAATAAGTATAAGGAGGAAGGTACCTGAAACAAAAATTGATAATATTTAAGACTTGGCAAGAATCTTTTGCAAAAGCAACCTATATATCAGACGTTCACATTATCTTCGAGCACTACCCAGAAACAAATATCAAGCGTGCGTTGAGTTAGATGGAGACCCGATATATCTGACTGATCGCTCCACATGTCTTCACGAGTGGAATCAAAAGCATAAATTGACCACCACGAGCATATTGGCAGTGGGCATCTCACTGCCTTACATCTAAGGCCACGTTGAAATCAAACCCTCCCTATTCTAGCATGTGGATTCCATGCCCACTGCCTGACATCTAAGCCCACGTGAAATCAAACCCGCCCATATTCTAGCATGTGGATACCGAGTGGATATCGCACTATCACTGCCCTGTTGATTATGAAGATATATTTTTTTTCTCTATTAGGTAATGAAAATGAGAATAAATATATTCCGTTCTATTCTGTTCTTTCTATTGTTTTCGCATGATATTTTTATTTTTTATTAAAAATTTAAATATATTATTTAAAAGAAAAGCAGGATGGATGAGGATGAAGCAGAATGAAGATTTATTTTTGTTGATAGGGCGAGAATGAAATTTTAAAAAATAAACCTTGAATATAAGGATGAGATGAAGGTAAGGATGTTGATTATTATTATTATTATTATTATTATTATTACTATTATTACTATTATTATTATTATTTATTATTATTATTATGTGGATGGGGATTTGGAATTCCATCTCCATCTTGCTCGGTTGCCATACCCGAAGGTAGTGTTTGGATGTCAAAAAGTTATTAAAGAAATAGAAATACAAATTTTCTAGGAATAGTTTATTTCTCTTGTTATTCCATATTCTGTTTGGTTTGAAATCTGGTATTTTATCTTATTTCAGTGCAATTAATGCATGTTATTCTAAATGGTGTTTGAACAACATGGGAATAAGCCTATATTCCATTAGGAATAGATAAAGATTTTTTTAGAAATTTTAAAAATACCTCTGACCAAATGATAAGAAAAAATGGATTATTAATTTATTTTTAATATAATTATAAATAAATTATTTTTTATTAATTAATTTATTATTATGATCTATTAAAAGTTTGCATGTTATGTAAATATATTAATATTAGTTAGCAAGAGAAAAGTGAATTATATCATTACCTTTTTAGGATAGATATTGCTATATACATATATTAGTAATGGTTAGTTAAGACTACATCTTTTTCTCTTTTATATTTAATATCATAAATTTTTTCTATAAAGGATAATAGTTAAATTTTTTTAATCATTATCTTTGAATACGATAAATAAAAATATAATTATTTTATAAAAAATATAAATATAAATTTTTAAATAAAAATATTTTATTAAAATATTAATTTTTATGAATATATTAATTTTTTTATACTTATTTGAAGGGATAGCATGAAATCAAGCCTGTTCCAACCAGGAATAGGCACCCAAACACTACCGAAGATAACAAGTCTGTCGGGCCATGACGTGTCATGGAAATTAAGGTAGTGTTTGATAGCCCAAATCTATCCCTGGATAAATGTACGGAATAGCATTTATCTAGGAGATAGCTGAGGAAATAAGTATTTTTTAAAATTACAAGTCTACCATCAAGGGATAACTTTAGGTAGTGTTTGAAATAGGGGATAAGAAGGGATATCCAAGGGATATCCCCTCTTATTCCCAAAAGTCATAACTATAAGGGATAGCAGAAAATAAAGTTAACCAAAGGAATAATCCATGGTTAACCATGGTTAACCATGGGATATCCCCTCAATTTATTCCCTAGAAAATGTAGGAATAGCTGGTTATCCCTCCAAATAAGAGTAAAAAAGGTTATCCTATGGATTTACCTTTTTGCATTTGATATGATCAATGGAATAGCCAAGGGATATCCCTAGGGATAGCTAGGGGATAAACTCTATCCCGTACACTTATCCATGGATAATATTTTTCCTA
The DNA here is from genome assembly GCA_900491605.1 of Calamus simplicifolius. NCBI lineage: Eukaryota > Viridiplantae > Streptophyta > Magnoliopsida > Arecales > Arecaceae > Calamus > Calamus simplicifolius. The sequence continues at coordinate 66,054 of UESW01003875.1, forward strand.
TCAAACACTACCTTAGTTGTTCATGGGTTCCCTGGTTAAATTTTTTAGACTTATCCCTTCTAGCTATAGCATTTGAGAATAAGAAGGGATATCCAGGAGATATCCTTCCTTATCCTCCATATCAAACACTACATAAAAGGACAGTAGAAAGAATGACTACTTACATCATGACCACGAAGAGCACCAAGATGGCTGGCGAGACGGTAGAGAGCTCAACGATGGATTCGCCGGCGTGCCGTGAGTTGACCGACTGAAAAAGTGCGCCCACGACCTTCTGATATGGGCTCAGCCCATCCAAGCCCTCAGAACTCCACTCCAAGCAGCAGAAGAGTACGAGTTGGACCACCACAAGCCCAAGGGCAGTGAGAGCTTGTAGCACTGCATGCAGGCCGGGAAGCAAGTGATCAAACCCCATCTCTCCATGATTCTTCAGCATATAATCAAACTCTTGCCTCTTTGTAACCTTCTTCAGTACCCATATGACCAACCTCAAGAAGGAAGGGAACATCGTGTTCCCCGCGAGTATCTGCACCACGATCATTAGAAGAAGTCCCGAACAATTCTTAAACACCATCATGTTCTCGTTTGTGGGAATGAAGCCGCAGTTGGTGAATGAAGAAACCGTGGTGAAGATGGAGAAGGTGTGCGAATGGATCCCCTTGCCCTGGAGCACAGCTCTTGCACTCGGAATGAGGCTTAGATACGCTAAGATAAGCACATAGCCAGTGATGTGAAGTACTAAGTGATAGCCCAGCACCACAAGGCCGAGTTGCTTTATAGAACGGTAGCTCAAGTCCAGGCCCCTCTCGGGACTGATTGCGCCACCGGACTTCGTTGTCCCGAGCTCAATTTGATCGGTGACAATATTGGTGAGTTCCTTGGAGCCGAGTCCTATGCCAGCTTTGTTACACGGAGTTTCGTTCTTCTCGAGCTTGATCCTGGTGAACTGAAGGCCAATCATGGAAATGAAAACCTCCCCACCTACTAGCATTAGAAGAGTTAAGATTGCAAGCTGGGAGTTGGAAAAGGCCTCCATTTCGACAGTGTCCATGCTTGAGACGGCGTTCGCGGACACAGCCATAAAGAACATGTCCAAGTCCGCTGGCTTACTCGTTGCATCTCTCATGGGCAAAATTTTTAGAAGTAGGAAACCAATTAAAGAAACGAAGATGAAGTAACAGAGCTGAATCCAAAATGGGTTTGCATGGAAGAGTAGAGACTGATAAATAGATGCGACAAAATCACGGAAACAGCCGATGAAAGAAGGCGGTTGTATGCGCACTGGAATGGCCTTTTACTGCGAGAAGAAATGGCTTCCATTCCAGTAGGTTGGACGTAGATGGAGTGCTTGGAAAGAGATGGGCTTATTTTGTGGGATGGGAGGAGAGTATATATAATGGGACGGCAATGGAAAAGCCATTGCTTTATTTAGTGCGGATTCTTCACGGTGGGTCTCTTCACTCTCCCACTCTTAATTCGAGTGCAGAACCCTGCAAGAGATAAAAGCTAGGCGACGATGGCTATATCACGTCAGGGAACTGGGAAATTTTGGGATCTATCCGATGGGTCGCCTGTCCACGGTCACCAAAATTTCATTCCAGCAAAGTGGCGGTATCTGTCCTCTCGCTAAATTCTTTTTAATCCATCTTTGCCTTTGGGTTTGTGATCAGAGTGCGGCTGCTGAACCATGCTCGATTCCCTGCTCCGTTTCTCACTCACGTGGGGTTGGGCCACTCTCAGGGTGTCAGTCGACCTCTGTGACTGCCACATCATATCGATGCTGGGCGACGTTTCGACGTCAGGGTGACCTGTGGCAGTCTCTTGCTAAAATGAGAAGACTCAGAACAAGACCGATCCCATTGTATTCTATATATATATATATATATATATATATATATATATATATATATATCCTCCTGTTCTATACGAGAAAATCCCCTCGCTAGAAAGACAGTAAATGTTTATAAGCTGACTCATCCGTGCGTCGCGCATTAGTGTTGCATTTAAGTTGGATTCCCATCCTGACTGATGCTCTGGAGACTGGAGAGGGGTAGCACAATTCTGCTCTCCATATCGGGTAAGCTAGTATTGGGGACATTTGGTTCATGAATGCGTAAAGATATCTGGCAATTATTTATCTATTTATTTATTATTTATTTATTTTTTGGTATAGACGGGTGCTTACATCAATTAGGATGAGTCAAACCCGATATATCAGAGTACAAAATTTGAAAAGAATAGGGGGCAAGGTTCACTCCGCTTCCAGCTCCAAGAACCAGAATGAGACGTCATCCTAGCAGCAATCCAATCTGCCGCAAAGTTGGCTTTCCGGTAGATGTGCCTAATCCTGGCGCAAGATATACCCTGAAGGATAGAATGAATATCTCCAATCAGGAGATGATAGGCAGACGGGCCGGAAGTCCTGCCTAATCCAGCGGATAACAGTAATGGAATCCCCTTCAACAATAATGCTGCGAGCTCCCAGACAGCGAATAGCACAACAGATACCAGCCCAAGCAGCACACAACTCCGCAAGGGGCACTATGGAATCAAGAAGACCAAATCCACCAGACGCCAGCATCTCACCGTCAGGCCCACGAATCACGAACGCCAGCCTGCACATCTGCCGTGAACACTACCATCAAAGTTGATTTTAACAAACCCTGGAGGTGGGGGCTCCCAAGAAATGAAGACCGTACGCCGGTACGCTGCCGAAGCAGCAGGGGAGTCCCAGTGGCCAGGGGTAGCAGAAACACGAAATCTCTGATGGAATGTATACTCAGCAGCTAAGGAGAAGGCGGCCCTAACAACCCTGCGAGGATGAATAGTCTCATCAGCGAACAGAAGCCGATTCCGAGATAACCAAATCTGATAAGCAGTGTAAGCCCTCCTCGAAACCAGTAGGTGGAATCCTCTTCCCATATCCTCCCTGATGATACTCAAAAAGTGACTACACAGGGATTCAGACCCCTGATCCAAGGACCATCACCTGAAATCTGCCAAGTCTGTCTCGCCTGAGAGCAACTGAAGATTGCATGACCAACCATCTCGTCCTCCCTACCACATAATGGGCAAGTAGGCAGAATGCTCATACCTCTCGCGAAAGCAGGGAACAAGTAGGGAGTGTGTTCCATGCAAGTTTCCACATAAAAAGCTGCACCCTGGGATGAATGGGGAGACGCCAGATCCACTTCAAATCAATCGAATGCTGAGGTTGAGGGCTGTAAATCTCAACAAGATCTCTATAGGAGCACGGGACAGACAGGATCTCCTCCAAACCCTAATATCAGGGGTGGGACCCGGAGTAAGAGGAATGGCAAGAATGCGCCGGCAAAGCTCAACTCCAAAGAAACTAGAGACCATAGAAGAAGACCAAGCAGAGCGATCCGGACCGAATAAGTCAATCACCCTCATACCCTGAGGGATGTCAGAACTCACAAAAGTGGCCAACGGGACAGAGGAAGGTCAGCAATCCAAGTGTCATGAACAATATCAACAGAAACCCCATCACCTAGCGACCAAGAGATGCTGTCCAAAATAGCCGGAGCATGCCGGCAAACCTCTTTCCAGAAAAAAGAGTACCCAGGGAAAAGCTAAGGAAGAGAGGAAGAATTCCAGTCTCCATATTTGGCCCGCATAAAGGAGCTCCACAAACAGTGCGGATCAAGCAAGAACCGCGTAGCATGCCTCGCAATCAGAGCACCCTCCTAACAATGAGCGACTGGATCCCGAGCCCACCCTCGGTAATCGGCATAGAAACAATATCCCAAGCCAGGAGGTGAATACCATGCCCATCCTGCATCGAAGCCCAGAGGAAATCCCGGAACTGTCTCTCGATCTTCCTCAAACAAGACAAGGGAACGACAGCATTGGCAAGCAGATAGAGAGGAAGGGAAGATAGCACCGAGCGTAACAGTGAAAGCCTCGCCATCATAGAGAGCCCAGTGACCTGCCACCCATCCAATCTGTCACGGACCCGGCTAACTAAGTTGCTGAAGTCAGAGATACGAGGCCGCTTCCCCGTAATAGGTATTCCAAGATAGGATAGCTGATCAGCCTGATTAGGAATACCCATAATCTGTGAGATAGTCCCTCTAACTGTAGACTTCGTCCTAGGGCTGAAACAGATCAGAGATTTAGTGATATTGACTTTCTGCCCTGAAGCACTACAATAAGACTGAAGAATAGTCGCAAAAGTGATAGCATTGCGAACAGTGGCCCTTCCCAGAAGAATGCAATCATCAGCGAACATAAGGTGAGAGAGGGAGGGCCCTTGGGGAGCAGCAGTATAAGGGGCCAAAGAGTTGCTATCCTGAGCCTGAGATAGCACCCGGGACAACGAATCGGCCGAGAGAATGAACAGGAAAGGCGAAAGAGGGCAGCCCTGTCTCAACCCAACCTCCGAGTGAAAATAATCAGTCTGACCACCATTAATAAGGAGAGAGAAGGAGGGCTGGTTAACACAGGCCATCACCCAGTCAACAAAGAGCTCCGTAAACCCAAACCCAGAAAAAGTGTGGCGCAGGAAATCCCAGCTCAATCTATCATAAGCTCTCTCCATATCGAGCTTGACAGCCATAAGACCCTGACGGCTAGGAGCTCGCTGAAGGTCATGCATGAATTCCTGAGCAAGCAGAGCATTATCAGTGATGCTGCGCCCCTGAGAAAAGCCCCTGCTGTGGAGAGATGATGCGAGCCATCACAGAACACATTCGGGATACCAGGATGCGCGCACATACTTTGTATAAGGTGGTGCAGAGACTAATAGGCCGGAAGTGCTGAGGAGAGGAAGCATCAGGGCGTTTGGGCACCAGGGTGATAAGAGTCCGATTCCAATCTGCTGGAATTGCTTTAGACTAAAAATAAGCTGAATAGCTTGCACCACCTCCTGTCCAACAATATCCCAGTAGTGGCGAAAGAAAACAGCCAGAAACCCATCAGGTCCAGGAGCCTTGTCAATACCAAGATCCCATAAAGCCCACGAATATCATCTTCAGTAATCGGACGGATGAGAAGAGCATTCTCCACATCAGAGACCCTAGAGGAAGGGGAGACCGGGAAAATAGGGTACCCTTCACCAGAGTGCTCAGACTATCTAGACTGAAAGAAATGGAGCATCTGATCCCTGATCATATGGAACTCCTCCTGAGGGTTGCCCTCCTCGTCAATAAGCCATCTAATGCGGTTCGCAGCATGACATTTTAGAGTGGCTTGGTGAAAGAATCTAGTGTTGGAGTCCCCTTCCTGAATCCACTGAATGCGGGACCTCTGCCTCCAAAAAGTCTCCTGTTGTAATAAAAGAGAGTGATGAAGAGACAAGTTGGTTCTAAGGGTCAAAAGATCAGAATCAGGAAGATATCCCTCTTGGTCCTCCTTTGACTGCAGAGACGAAATAATAGACTCAGTCTGCTCAACCCGTCGAACAATGTCCCCCACCTCCCTTCTACTCCAACTACAAAGTCTGTCTAGCAAGAACCAGACGCCGAGAAAGTCTGTAGGTGGCACTCCCTCTGACAGGCAACCGCCAAACCTGTGAGATGACAGATCTAGCAGAAGAATAGAAAGTCCATAATTTCTCAAATCGGAACACCCTACTCTGCTGGAGAAATACGTCAGTAGAAATCAGAATAGGACAATGATCCGAAGCAATTCTAGACAGATGAGTAACATTGGCTGAGGAAAAAGCTGGAGCCACTGAGGATTGGCCAAGGCTCTATCCAGTCTTTCCCACACCCTAGCTGAACCCTGACGATTGTTACACCAGGTGAACTGAGGCCCAGAGAATCCCAAATCCAAAAGACCAGCTGAAGCAATGAAGTTCCTGAACTCAGATCTTTCCGCTGAATCAACCGCCTGCCTGCCACCTCTTTTCTCATTGGCCCCGACAATGTAGTTGAAGTCACCCGCAATGAGAGAAGGAATACCCTGGGATAGCAAAGAATGAATCTCAGCCCATAGCACCCATCGCACCCTGTAGTCAGTGCTAGCATAAGCACCCGATAGAAGCCAGGGACCATGAGATCCGTCAGAAACAACCAGAGCAACTTGTTGACCACAGTAATGAAAGGCATCCACTTTGATATTGTCAGCTCTCCACAAAACCACAATACCACCGGAGAGACCAACCGAGTCAATAGCATAGGAAACCCAAGATCTGAAGACCATACGTCGGAAGCGAGCAAGACTGGTCCCCGACAACCGAGTTTCCAGAAGAACACAAATATCAAAACCATGAAGCTGTAGTAGCCTTCCAAACGCAGAGCGAAACGATGGTTTCTAGGGCTCCGCGCACATTCCAGACAAGAATCTTCATTCCGAGGCATGAAAGGGGGGAACCCCCACCCTATCCCCATCAACTCATCAACAAGGCGGTCGTCAGCTGGAAGAGAACCCACAACAGGTTCCTTACCCCTACAATCCTCCGGATGGAACGAATCCATGGATACGACTTCCACATCCCGAGAGCGAAATCCTTAGAGCAGGACGATTCCATGGCTTCAGCCTCCTCGCCCCGAAGGATAGCCTTCTTAAGCAGAAGGACCGCCGAATCATGAGTGGCTGCCTCCATCTGGGCTGGCAAGGAGAGACCTGAAGCAGACCGCAGACCCGGCCCTTCCTTGCGATGAGACTTCTTCTTCCCTAGCCCCGATAGGTCAAGAGACCCCCGGGAAGAGTCAACAGTTGCTAGAAAGGTGAAGGACCCATGTGATCTAGCTTTCCCCCCCAATAGAAGTCTTCCCTTTTCCCTTAGTGGTCCTGGATACCACTCGCTGCGAAGCAAGGTCCTCAGGCCGGGTCCTCTTGGAAGGGCCAGAATAGCCATCCTCTCGGGACTTAGGCTGCTCAATCGATGTATCAGGCTCTAAGAATGCAAAAGGATTAGAATCATTGCCCTCATCAGACCCTTTTAGCAACCCTTTCTGAAACTTTGCTACAGTACCAACCGGCACAGGGCTTCCTTCAATCACTGAGACCAAGTTTTGCTCTGCTCGGCTGCCTGGGCCAACGCTGCCTGGGTCAACAACACCCATCAGAGGAAGGCTCGATGCCGACTTCTCCGCATGGACCATCCCTCCCTGGGACTTCGTCACCGCGGAAGGAGAGAGCGAGGCAATCCCCCTGCTCGGCTGTCGGCGGGCTGGTTTCTTAGGAAGTTGCCATCCGTCGACCAAAGCAGGGGATGACCCGGGAGAACCGATATTCACCCGACGGAGGTTCCTGGAAGGATTTCCGGTGCCTGATAGCAGCCATCCAGGGCCCAAAAGCAGGACCGGAAGAAGGCGCGGAGGAATCCGTCACAGCCTGGCAAGATCCAGAGAGATGGACTAATCCACAATCACCGCAAATTCCTTCAAGATTTTCATATGAGAACTGTTGCCAAAATGGATCTCTGCTGCCACGGATCCGAGTGCCTGGCCGAAGAGGTATACTCAGATCGACTCGGACACAGGCCCGCGCAAAGCTTCCACGCTTCCTTGCCTTGGTAGATTCATCAGAATAAAGGAATTGCCCGGCCACTACAAGGATGGACGACAGAATTTCATCACTCCAAAACTCAATTGGAAGCTGTGGCAACCGTATCCAGAGTAGAGCTGAATGGATGGAGCTGTCGACTGGAACGAATTCGGACGCCACTCTGCAGTGATGATCGGTTGTCCATTAACAACCCAGGGTCTTCCCAGAGCAAGAGCCTTAGCTCGGATGTCAGAGAAATGGAAGATGAAATGCTTATTCACCAAGGCTAGAGCTTCGATTTCACCTGTCAACCCCGCTCGGTGGAACTCTCGAACTATGATTTCTGGCGGAATCCAGCGAGAGAGGCAGCGAGCGAGGATAGCATGACTCCCCCATCTTTCTTCTTCAGCATCCAGAGAGTGCACCGGCACTTGGACTATGTGCGGATACCTCCATTCCAGCTCCGCCACTACCGCTGGAGGAGGCGAAGGAGCAACCCATTCAAACCCACTTCCATGGGCCTGATGCCACGCCATGCCGGATATCCCTGCCCCAACGGACTCGCTGGGACGCAGTTGAGCTGGAGTCCCCATCAGTCAGAGAAGCAGGCCAGAGAAAACAAACCAGAGCCGGGGATCAGAGAAGATGAAGACGGAGCCCGAATCTTAAAGCAGACTCGGCAGAGGAAAGCTTCTAACCACCGAAGTCACGAGACTCTCTCTTCTCTCTACTCTCTATTTATTTTTGATAACCATATTGATGTGTGTAGTGCGATATGTTCTGAAAAGATTGATAAATATTTAAGATTACTTTGAAAAATTTAAAAATCTGATTCTTACCATGGAATTAAATAACTTTATACTTTCGGTAGGAGAAAATCTTCAATTTTTTTTTTTTTTGCTATTGCTCCTAGAAATAAAACATGATTTGTGAGAGAGGTAAAGACCAGTTTCTCTCAAAATACCTTTAATATTAATGTAATATAATATATTAATATCTTGTTACAAAATAATAAAAATTATTATGTTAGAATATATATAATAATTATTTCAATATTATTGTATTTATATAATCATTATAATTATTTTAGTATTTTATACTAATATATAAATAAAATTTAATATTATGTAATATAATATAATATTAAGTTTATCATATAATTAATATAATTTAAAAATATTATCAAATTATTATTATTATTATTATTATTATTATTATTGTAGTAATATTATTTTATATTCTACTTATTTTATAATATCTTAAATAGTGTATATTATAATATATATTTTATATTAGTATCTTTGTTAATGTAATAAATATATATAGTTATTATTATTATTATTATTATATTATATATATTGATTATTATACTATATATAGCATTATAAATGGAGTTAGATTTGGCTACATTGAAATGTAACAAGCTTAAATATGGTTGGCCTTTCTACTATTAGATCCACAAAAATCTCTAATTCCAAATTGAAAAGGATGAAAAAATTGGGATAGCTTTAGGATACATGTGGATCCAATTGTGGAAAGAGTGATAGGATATAAACCTTGGCTATATTCAAATGAAGCCAAATCCAACTCATTATTAATAGTATTAATAATGATAATTTATAATATTTAATTATGCTAAGTAGTTAATTATAATAATCATTTACTTATAATAATATTATGTGTATTATATTATAATATATTTTAAATACTTATTTATATTAAATAAATATTAAATATGTTATATAATCTATAATTATATTATATACTTATAATATATTATATTACTATGTATTAATTGTACATTTTATATAATATCATATTATATATTATTACATTTTATATAATTGCATAAAATAATAATATAATTAATTAATATATTTTTTATAATTATGATATTTAAAAATATTGCTCCATTTCAGTTTTTTCAATTAAAAAAGGAAGATTTTTAGATTTTTTAACCTATTTTTTTGTTTGGATTCTTGATAACCTGACTTATCAACTGAATATGTTAATACGAGATACCCGACGACCTACAATCAGCTCTGTTATATATTTAAAAATTTAAATTTGAGAAATTATGTGCCTGATAATATAATGTTAAGATGAAATTTTACGTTTTATAAACTAAACGCCTTCTTAAGACATAATTCTAGTGCGGTGAGGTCAAGTGCAATACAAATGGTGCATGATAATTTGTTGTCCCAGGAGTAGTTGAGTGACTCACAAACTTTGCACTTAGGCTCCACCTTAGGACATTCCTACGAGCAACCCTATAGATAATTCTTAGGAATGGCAACAGTTCAAAAATAAATTGAGGTAGTTTATATCGGTAGCTGTTTTCGTTAGAAAAAACATCTTTATTCCGTCTCGTTAAGCCGTTATAGTTAACGGAGCGAGAACGGAGATACCCGACCGAGCAAACGGGTACCCTATTTCAATTCTCTCCTATCTAAACTTTCTAATCAATGAGATTGGTGAATTAAAGTGTGACATGTGGGATCAAGATTGTAGGTGAAAGAATCAAGAAATTGGCGACAAGCACTCATCATATTATTCGTAGACATCAATGTAAATTAAAATATTTTTTTCTCCTCCTCTTTTGAAAGAAGAACTCTGATTTGGCTGTGAAGAATTCTTCACTTTCTCTTGAGTGGGCTTTCTTTCACGCGTGAAGGCGGTTTAATCTAAAGAAAAGTCTTTCTACACTGTTTTGTATAGAATGATCTGTATCGGACGCAATATTCATTCATGCATGGGTTCATGCTAAAAAGCTCACTCATAGGTATGCGTGAGCTTATGTATGTGCAAATTATCGCACTCGATGTAGATCATTCTGCATCGAAGATATTGTAGAAAAACTTTTTCTAAACCTAATGGAAGAAAGATGCTTTCCCACGAAAAGGAAAGCATAGTTTCTAGTAGACGTGGGTGGCAAGAGAGCAAAACTTGGTCACGTATTCCAGCTGAATGATTGAGGTCTGCGCCGCGTCCTTCCCGCGTTTGGGTTGGCATTGAAATGCCAATGCCAGTCGGTCCTGTCCACTCATTCCACCAATAATTCAAGTTGGGGGCATCCAGGCCAGCAACTTCCTCTGATGATTTGTCATCAATTCATCTGGTTCCTGATCGTGATTGGATTCAATTCTAATGACTGATTCGATTCAATTCTAATGACTGATTCAATTCTAATGAAATTAGAGGGAGGAAGAATAACAACGAGATAAGTTGTTTCAATTCCAAATGAATCAATCAGTCAGTCAAAACAAGCAACAATTTCTATTCCAGTTCCATCCTTTTCTCATTCTTAGAGTAAACGCAGTGAATATGACATCATAACGTGTGTGTGTGTATATATATATATATATAGGAATTGATTGATTAGGTCTCATGGTTATTGGTTAAGACACTGAAGAGGGTCAAGAAAAGAATTGAACCACCTGAAGGAGGATACGTGCCGTCGCTATGGCCTTTTATTATTTTTATTTCTTTAGTGCATGATTATGGCTTCAAATTGTCAGAGAAGAACAAAAGTACGCAGCTACGTGGGGCTGGAATCATAGAACCATCCGTCCAATTCACTGCTGCATCCAATCGGAATATATGATTAGATTTGTCTTGCAATCATCAATTCCCACCACTAACTTGCCAAAAAATAACTACCACTATCGAATATATGCACCACTCTCTCTCCATGGAAACATAACCATACATACGCCCACGCACACGCGTGCAAGCGCACGTCACTGCCATTCAAGCCAGAGTACTGTTGGGGAACAAAGAATAAGAGATCTGGCATGTCTTAAAAATCCGAAAATGGAGTTGAAAACTCACTTTCTTTCCTCTTCGCCTAAGTTGGTATGCCTCTACTTTCTAACTGTACTCAGCTTTGTATAAATTATGAAGAACTTTTCTCCAAACAAGAGGAATGAGTTATGAAGATATTATTAGGGTTTCTTCAAGAATTATAGTACTCAAATAGCTTGTTAACAAGTTCAGAAAGCATTCTGAAAAGCACTGGAACTGAGAAGATAGAGAAACTGAAGCAACTAACCTCTGCACCATAATACTGCATAGCCCCATATTGCATCCACAATCCCAACCATAGCCAAACATATCAGCCATTTAAGATCAAATTCACAACAACTTTAAGAGAGAGATTTTATAATCATCATGTTGAAAATTTAGTAATTATTTATGGCTCATTATCAAGTTTATCGAGGATGATTTCACTGCAGGAGGGACAAAAGTGATTCAATTCTGAAATATTCCAGGTAATACTCAAAAGTGCCATACTAAATAAGGACTAAACTATCTAAGCTAGTTAAAAGTTAATAGTAATTGCGGTTTTATGAATTGTAAATGAAATCCAACTCAAAACTAGCAGTAGTCTATGACAGAATTGTTAATTTTTTCTTCATTAAGCGTATCGGTTAGATCTTATATTCGATATTGAGGGATTACATGAATTCAAAATTTAAATCCACAATTAAGATAAACATTCCTCAACCATATCCATTTGAAGCACCCTCTATGATGGACAAATAAGACATAAAGCTAAATAAAATGGAGAGGTCCTTGCGCCTAGTTTCTACGAAAATTTACACCATCGCTGAGAGAGATCGTAAGGTGTAAAGAGCCTTACCCTGATTTGAAGAAAAGTAAACCTATTTGCATGGAGCAATGGCTGAAAGTATTTATGTATCTATTCATGATTTATATTTATTTATCATGATAAATATATTGGTAACATTTTTTGCATATATAATAGGGATCAATATATATAATTTTGTTCTAACATTTGGTATCAGAGCCTATAAAAATACCTCTACTTTGTTTATTGAGATTATTTTCATCAATATACGGATCTGATAAAATCCCTGAGAAACAATCATTATTTTATTTATTTAATAAAGAGGAGCAAGGCATTCTTGGTCTCTATTTCTCTCATCTAGGGATAGTCCAAAGGGAAGGCTACTAGTAGTACCCTGGATTATTTGACCCAATAGGCGTACGGTAGGGATATTAGGGATGTACCAGTAAGGAAGGCTACTGGTAGTATCTTGGTGTATTAACCCAACTACCTGCATACCGGAAGAGTTAATAGGTCATCAAGAATCATCTGAAAGGGCATTAGATCTGGTAAACTCTTAATATTCAGTTTATTTAATTTAGTTTTATTTAAGAGATGCATCAGTAAGATTTATGCCATGAAGCATGCATCTATCTGTTCACTCACCCTTTTTGGATATAGTTTAAATAAAAGAGAAATCCAAATGTCTCGCGATCAATTCACCATGAAAGGAAGCATGGGCTTCCTTGCTTACGCGTTTTTAGGTTTCCTTGTTTATATATTTTTCGGATATGTGCGATGAGGTGCGTCTCTTATGGAATGAGGACGGATGGAAGATGCCTCTTACGAAAAATGTGGCATCCAGAATTCAACAAAAAAAGGGAGCAGATGCCGCCAGCTTCAGCCAGGCTAGCCCAGGCACCCGCCTGGGCCAACTGCCAAGCTGGCCATGCGCCTAGCTTGAACTATGGTAGGCTGGGCAGCCTGGGCTATACCATATTTGAGCCATATTGAGAAATTTTTGGAATGACTGAGAGATTTTTTTGGTTAAATTAAACTATTAAAATTGGGTGAGGATGACGGATAGCTGGCTCGTCCATAAGTGGTTAGGTCATTGGCCTGGCCTATTTATTTTTAATTGTATTTAGAATTTATGTATATAAATTTTATAAATTATGCATACATTTTAAGTAACATAATTGTGCATAAAATTTAAATAATATCTAAGTGATAAATATAATTGAATAATTGAGGAGTAGCCACAACATCATAAAATTGTATAACAAAGTTAATGAATTACATAAATAATAGATATTAATTATAATTAATTATATGGATATAATAAAATTTATCCTATAAAATTTTTATTATATTTATATAATTAATTAGGATAAAATATTAAATTATATTTTCTAATCTATCCACAGGAATTAGAAAGAAGGAATATAATTTGATAGTTTTATCATATAGACTTAAGTGAATCTAATTAAATTAGAGCTTTGTAATTAATTATATGGATATAATAAAATTTATCCTATAAAAATTTTTATTATATTTTTATAATTAATTAGGATAAAATATTAAATTATAATTTTCTAATCTACCTACAAGAATTAGAAAGAAGGAACATAATTTGATGGTTTTATCATACAGACTTAAGTGAATCTAAATGAATAAAGCTTTAGCCCACAGGCAAGTTTTATGTCAGTAGATTCACTATTTCCTAAATGCATGATTTACATTGATAAAGTATTTTATTAGCCTTAATTTTTGTTAATAAGCATGTATATTTAAATTTTACAGTTATGCAACCTATAAATTTCTCTAATATAAAATATGACATACCTGAATTGAGGGGTGATAACTATAAAGTTTGGAAGGAGAGAATTCTCTTCATCTGGGTTGGATGGACATTGATTATGCTATAAGGAAGGATGAAGCACCTTTAATAACTCAGACCAGCACTCATTGTGAGATTGCGATTTATGAACGTTGGGAGCGATCTAATCGCTTGAGTGTAATATTCATAAAGATAAAAATCTCTATTATATATGTGGTTCAGTCGATAAGCATGAGAATGTTAGAGAGCTACTAAAGGCCATTGATGAGCAATTCAGTACTTCAGACAAAGCTCTTGCCAGCATCCTAATTTTAAAGTTCTCATCCCTGAGGCTCACTGAAGTAAGAGGTGTGCATAAACACATTATGCAAAGGAGAGACATTGCAGCTCAACTGAAGACTCTTGAGGTTGAAATGTCTGAGTCCTTTCTGGTGCATTATATTTTAAATACCCTTCCACAGTAGTATGGACCATTTAAGATATCTTATAACATACATAAGAAAAAATGGTCAATCAATGAACTTTTGGCCATGTGTGTTCAAGAAGAGGGTAGACTATCGATGGAATCGGATGAGAGTGCAATGCTAACTATAAATGAAAAGGATCGGGCACGGGCCAAGAAGAAGGGTAAAATAAAATACTACTCCAATCTGGCATTAAGAAGGAATCCAAGTATTTCTTCTGTAAGAATAAGGGACACATGAAGAAGGATTGCATCAAGTTCAAGACTTGGCTCAAAAGAAAGATAAAATTTCTCACTTGTCTATTATGAATCGACTGATGTTATTTATAACACATGGTGGATTGATTCTGGTTCTATAATCCACATTTGCAATACTTTGCAGGGTATGCAAAACCTAAGGAAGCAAGTAGAAAGTGAGCAATATATCTCTTTAGGAAACAAGATGCGCTCACAAGTGGAAGCTATAGGGATATGCACTTTAGTTCTTAGTAGTGGTTTTATTTTAAATTTGGAAAGGACCTTTTATGTACCTAGTTTTTTTAGGAATTTAATTTTAGTTTCAAGACTTGTACCTTTAGGTTATTCCTTCAACTTTTTAGATACTTCTTTCAGTTTATATTATAAATCTAAACTTGTTGGGAATTATACTTTATCTAATAGTCTTTTTTATATTAATTTGCAAAATGATACCACTCATAATGTGATTCATATTAGGGCTGGCATGAAAAGATATGTTGTAAATGATAACTCTTCTATGTTGTGGCACAGGAGATTGGGACATATCTCCATAGATAGATCAAGAGGTTAGTGAACAAAAGAGTACTTAGTATTTTGGACTTCACTAACTTTGACACTTGTGTGGACTGCATTAAGGGCAAGCAATCAACAAGTCAAAGAAAGGTGCCAAGAGGAGTTCAGACCTATTAGAGATCATACACACGGACATTTGTTATTCGGATATAATTTTTATGGTCCAAAATACTTCATCTCCTTCATTGATGACTACTCACGATTTATGTATCTCTACCTACTTCATAATAAGAACGAAGCATTAGATGTCTTTAAGGTGTTCAGGACAGAAGTAGAGATACAATATGGAAAATAAATCAAAATTGTGAGATCTGATAGAGGAGGTGAGTCTTATGGGAGATACACAGAGGATTGACAAATGCTTAGTCCATTTGCAAAGTTTCTTCAAGAACATGGGATTGTTGCCCAGTATAGTTTACCTGTCTCACCTGATTAGAATGGTATAGCAAAGAAAAGGAACCGAACATTGATTGACATGGTGAGGAGCATGTTTAGCAGCTCCAAACGCCTAAGTCCTTGTGGACAGAAGCTCTCAAGATGGCCGTGTACATATTGAATCGGGTTTCAACTAAAGCTTTTTCAAAATGCCATTTGAGTTATTTAAATGTCGAAAACCAAGTTTACGATATGTACGTGTATCGGGATGCTCATGTGAAGTGAGAGTGTACAATCCACAAGAGAAAAAGCTAGACCCTAGGACCATTATTGGTATTTTGTTGGATATGCCAAGAGGTCCAAGGGATATAGATTTTACTGTCCATCTTACATAATTAGGATTATGCAATCAAGAAATGCCAAATTTCTTAAGAATGACTTGATCAGTGGGAGTGATCAATTGCAGAGTATGATTCCTGAAAGAAAACATTTTGATGCTCAACCTTCTACTTCAAGTGACAGACTGATTATCGTTCATAGTGCCCCTTAAGATCAAACGGACATTATACAACTCGTCGTTGAAATTTCATAATTTGCTGATAATGAACTAGTAGATCCAGTCTCTCATGAGTTACCAGAGATAGTTGAACAATCAACTTCGCCAAAGGAGGTTGTTACAACATTAAGAAGATGTATAAAAGAAAAGAATCAGCAATTTGTAGTGACTATATTATGTATCTTCAAGAGTAGAACTATAATATTGGAGCTAAAAATGATTCTGAAATATTTTCACAAGCCATGAATTGTAAGGAATCCAATTTATGGTATGATGCTATGAAAGATGAGATGAATTCTATGAAATTTAATAGAGTCTGAGATCTTGTTGAGTTGTCTGATGGAGTAAAAGCCATTGGCTGTAAATGGGTCTTTAAGACCAGAGAGTCTCGTTAGGCAATACTGAGCGATATAAGACAAGACTCGTTGCTAAGAGATTCACTCAAATGGAGGGAATTGATTATAAGGAGACATTTTCTTCTGTATCCAAGAAAAATTCCTTCCGCATTATCATGGCACTTGTTGCGCATTTTGATTTAGAGCTGCAACAAATGGATGTGAAAACTGCATTTCTCAATGGAGATCTAGAGGAAGAGGTTTATATGAAATAACATAAAGGTTTTTCCTTTAGTGATAATGAGCATTAGCATGCAAGCTTAAGAGATTTATATATGGGTTGAAACAAGCCTCTCGACAATGGCACTTAAAATTTTATGATGTGATTTCTTTATTTGGATTTGTAGAGAATATCATGGATCAATATATACCAGAAGGTCAGTGGGAGCAAAATTTATTTTTTAATCCTATATAGATAATATTTTACTTGCAACCAATGATAAAGGTATGTTGCATAAAGTGAAACAATTTCTCCCTGAGAATTTTGATATGAAAGATATGGGTGATGCCTCTTATGTCATTGGCATTAAAATTCAGAGAGATAGACTTTGAGGTATTTTAGGTCTATCTCAAGAAACCTATATCAACAAAATCTTAGAGAGATTTCAGATGAACGATTGTTCACCAAGTATAGCTCCCAAAGTCAAGGGAGACGGATTCAATTTGAATCAGTGCCTAAGGAATGACCTTGAGAGGGAGAAAATGAAAAATATTCCATATGCCTTAGCTGTTGGTAGCTTGATGTATATAATTTTGTTTTAACAAGAATAAAATGGAATAGGTAGAGAGAACTAACATCATGATGGCAAACAGAACCAAGATTGCAGGGCTAATTGTGGAGAGATCGACAATAGATTCACTAGCATGCCTCGAGTTCACAGACAGAAACAATGCACCAATAAAGTTCTGTTAAAAATTCATTCCACTCAAAGCCTCAGATTGCCACTCCAGATAGCAAATAAATATGAGCTGAATCACCACAAAGAGAAGAACAGTAAGAAGCAACAAGAGAGAGTGCAGGCGAGGGAGCAAGTTATAGTATCTGATCTCTTGTGAATTCTTCAACATGTACTCAAACTCTGCTCTTCTGGTCATACACTTCAGAACCCATATTAGGAATATCAAGCATGATGGGAACATTGTATTCCCAAGGAGAACCTGAGGAATGATCAGCAGCAAGAGGCCTGAATTTTTCCTAAAGACCAGCATGTTCTCATTCGATGGAATAAATCCACCGTTTGAGCATGAAGAAATTGTAGTGAAAAAGGAAAACATCAGAATCCCAATCCCCCTGTCCTTTATCACAGCTCTTGCACTTCTTACAACTTTAATGTAAACTAAAACTGATATGAAACCAGCCACATGAATCAATAGAAGAAAACCGAAAAACAATGTAAACCAAATATGTCATGGTATTGGTCTTCAGATCCTTACTGTCTATCATATGAGATTGGGATCCCACCATGTTGGGTAAATAGGATAATAAGGCCTAAATAGGCTAATAGGCCTAAATACCCTAATGAGCCTTGAAAGCCCATCACCTCCTTTAATGTGTGAATGAGAAATTATGGGGACATTTAGTCCCACATCGAAAAAATCAAGAAAGAAATGTTCACTTATATGGAAACCACTTCCTTGAAGCTTAAGTTCCTTAAGCTCAACATAAGTGGAGAGCTTGAGGGTGATGCTATGCGCGTGTGCGAAGGGCGCAATGGGCGCTTTGTAGGTGCACTTTGCACTTCGCACGTGCGCATCGTCGCGAGAAGCTTGAGGGGCTTTAAATTTTTCCTAGATCATGAGGATCCGATGGTGAAGACTGATCGGATCAAGATAAGGGGCTGAGATCAATTGATCGTTGATCGATCGGATAAAGGATCGAGATGCGGTGATCAAATCACGATCGCGATCGCGATCCAACAGCTGACACCCGTCGGTTGACCAGTCAATAGGATGGTTGGTGATAAGGCACCCATCCGATCGTCGGTTGGTGATAAGGCCGTTCGATTGTCGGTTGGTGATAAGGCATTGCTCCAATCAGGCCGTTGCGATAAGTCAACTTGAAACGGTGTATCAAAGCCGTGCAACCGCCTATCTGATAACGTGATCATCAGATCACGATGATGAAAAGGCATATCAGAACATGGATTGTCATATCTGATCGACTGATTTTTAGATCACGGCGATGGATCGGCTTATCAAAGGCTTATTGATCTGACCGTCGATCGGATCCTATCAGATCTAATGGTACGGATCAATTCCATAGGGATGCTTCCAAAGGACACCTAAAAACTATAAATAGGACCCTAGACCTAAGCATTTGATTCATTCCGAATTGAGTTCAATCCGAATCAATTCTAGCCTTCTCCTCTCTTAGGCATTTGTATACTTTCCTAAGGGTAGTATAGCAATAGTGCATTAAAAAGAGAGTAGCATTTTGGTTCAAATTTTTTGGTGAATTGTAGTGCTGCTTTCATCAAAAGGAGACTGTTGTATCCTGGGAGACAATCGTCATACTGACCGTAAGCACCATTGCGGAACAAATTATCTTAAGGACATAGAGTATAACTCTAGCCTCAGTCTTATCAATTAGGTAGCCACCATCTGCCACATCCAACACACCATACCTGATTCGATGCAAGCAAGCTCAGGAGCTGCTGCTGATGATTCCATCTCAAACTGATCTTTGATGCGTGGTGAATTACTAATAACTGATTCAGCGCAGCTTTTGGTCATTGACTGTTGCCTGAGCTGTTCTTTTCTGAACAGAAGACCAAGCATAGAGCCAAACAATTCCCCACCAATTAGCATTAGAATCGCAAACACGACAAGCTGAGAGTTTGAGAAGACCTCCATCTCTACAGTCGACATGCTAGAAACCGTTGCAGCAGAGACTGACATGAAGAACAAATCGATGTCTGAGGTGTGTTTGGGGGCTTTTTTACCTTCATTGATTTCAAAACTAGAAATCCCACAGATGATGTTGAGAGCAAGTAAATTACACGGACGCACAGTGGATTCAAATGAGACAGAAGAAATCGATACAACCAAAGAAGGAATTGACACAAACATGTCAAGTACTGCCTTAAAGATTTGCTGAAATGAACAGACCGTCTTATGATCCAATGCCAGCAGCTTTCATTTGCCATCCAAAGAAAGCAATATAAACACGCCATGAGAGCCTGAAAGACTTAGCTAAGCGAACAAAGCTCTCTGCCTGCAGCGTTCTTGGAAGTTGCTAGTGGGATTTGTCTTATATTGGGAGAGTCCTCACGGAACCGTCTGTTTTTGTTTTGCTTCTGAATAATAATTAACAAAAGCAAGAAGTCTCCAGCTCATGACAAGCCATCAATCGAAAGCCCAATGGTTTTTATGCCATAAATAGTCATCAAAATAATGCAACCATAATGTCTTCTTTGGAGGTGTGATACCCTCTCATTTAGTCCACATAAAAAAATTAAGGAAAGATTGAATAATTTATAACCAATTAAGAAAGATGGACAAGTACCAATTGGATCCCTTTTTGGCTGTGGTGGTCCAAGTTGGTGTGGACCTTATTCATCTTGCCTTCTTATAACGAAATAGGTTCGTGGGTTTTCAGGCCCGGATCGCACCAGCCGAAAGTGCTTGGCAGTAGCTAAGTGTCATGCAGGGCAAAGTGCTACATCATTGGATGTGAGCCACCTCCTGATGGATGCGATCTTGTGCCTCTGGCGGCCCATCAAGAAATTGAGGAAAGATTGAATAATCAATTAAGAAAGATGGACAAGTACCAATTAATTGAGGAAAGATTGAATAACCAATTAAGAAAGATGGACAAGTACCAATTGGATTCCTTTTCGGATTCGTAGGTTTTTAGGCCTGGGTCGTTAGAGGAGGCTTCAGTGAAGGGGATCCAATAGAGTCAAATTTTCATGTTCTATGCCTAATATTTTGTCCTAAGACAAAGGAAAGTTCTATAATATAAGTCTCAGATCAAGCTCTACTAGTTTGTTTTCAAATAATTGAGGAATGCGGATGGAAGGGTGAATAGAGCCAAAGGGGCAGAAATAGAAGCTATCCTCTCGTTTTTTACATGATAAGTTGATAGGATTCTCCATCATCCTACCAAAATAATAGTAATAACATTTTTTTTTAATTTTGAGAACAAGGTTGTGACAGAGAAAATGAATTTTTTTTTTTCAACTGCATTCTCATAACCGGTCCCCATGGATTATTTTTCTTTATCTCAAAATCAATCTCCAAATTAAGAACCATTTTGCATAAGATGGAGAGAGAAGGATCTCCAACTTCCTTTTTTTTTCTCTTCTCCGATCTTTGCTAGAGCATGTATGTAACAGTTCAAGTTTGCTTACTGATTCAATTAACTTATTAACTTATTGATGGACCAGATCTATATGGTCTTAAAAATTTAAGTTCAAATTAATTGATAGTAAGTGAACTTGAATTATAAGCTTTTCAAAAAAAAATTTTCATCCAATACAGGGCTATTTTGAGGCATTAGAATTTTTTTTTCTTTATCAAGTAACGTTCTTATCTCATGCTAAAAGCACTACCATTCTAGTGGTAGCCATTTTCTCTTATTTTGATACTATTTGTAATATCTCAAACTCACATGCTAATCCAATGAAACTATTAATAGGCCAAATTCATGTGGTCTCAAAAATTTGAATTTAACTTAATTGGTAGCATATGAAGTTTACTTATAAACTTTACAAACTTTTTTTTTTTACCATTTGATGTAGAGTTATTTTGAAATATAACATTGTATAAGCGGGCAACCACGTACTTAATTTGGCCAATAGTGCTTTGCCTTGGAGAGTGATGGCCTACTCACAAGTATTGGCTACCATGTTCGGTAGTTAGATTCTAAAAGTTCATCGCAATCATATTTAACCCACTATTTCAGCCAAGAAAATCTAACCGAAAAGTTAAATTGGGACCCACTCTCTACTACAGAATTTCAAAATCGGTGTCGATCAAACGGTAGGTCGAGTAAATTAATAAGAATCTAAAAGGCAAAAACCTTTGCAGATCGGCCAAAAAAATGATCGGAATAAACTATAAAAATCTTTAATAAGAATATGAAAGATAAGGTAGGAACCATAATTTTGCACCGTGCTACCCTAAAAGAGTTCCAAAGATCTACGTCACCAAATTTAATATACAAAACAAAAAGATAAAATGACTCACAACTCCACTCGAGGTGTAGGTCGTGATGATGGTGAACTTCTAGTCCATCAGGTAGTCCTTGTATAGAAGATCTACAGGTGAAATTAAAGAATCAAGAAAATCTCTCAAAGAAATATAAATCAAAGTAATTGTTAGATCCAAACATAAAAATGAAGAAAATAGTACTAGATGATCTGATTTCTTGGATGGCCTTCTCGTCGGCTCTTGATGTGGGATTGAATTTTGAGCAAAAAGAACAACGAAATAGAAGGTCAAATATCTATTAGGGATAGGAAAGGAGTGGTGCAAAAAGAAAAGGAGTGATTTATCTCACCTGAGGATCTGGAGATCAGGATCGGAGAGAAAAGATAAGGGAGAGCGGTTAAGGTTTGTCAGTGCGAGAGAGAAGAGAGGGGGTTCTGGAAGATTAAGAAAAAGTCCAAGGCTGACACTTTTAAGTGTAGTTAAGCCTCAAGGTTTAAAAGTATCGTTAAAGGCTTGATTGTGGATGCTTTCAAAAAACATCGACAAGCTTTCAGAAAGAAGAAGGAAAAAAAATTGAGCCAAAAATAAAATATTTCAATTTCCCAATGGTTTTAAGCGTCGGTAATTCTTCTATGCTTAAAAGCGTCATTAATTGCCGACGCTTTCAAAGAGAATTGGCATCCTTTTGGAAATTTTTGATGCCATCCAAAAGCATCAGGGAAAAACCGTTGCTATTATTCAATCTTGTTGTAGTGACATCTTTCTTCATTAAGTCCATTTTGCTGCACCATTTGATGCACTTGAGGCTATCACGAGTTCTTCATTAGAGTAATCAATTCTTTGAGAATTGTTCGAGATTGTCAATTACTAGCATTGGTGCTATTTGTTACCGGGTGAGTGTTTTCATTACTCAAACGCTGGTTTCATGCTCCACATGCCACATAATAAGGCTAGCTCTGTCCTTTTGAACATACATATAAATGCACAGTAGTCTAGCCATGTAACCAAGCAAGCACATCCATGTCCCTGCTCAAAACTCTCTCAAATTGAGCACATGTGGTATCCTCGAGTATCTACAAGAAACTATACGTTTAGGATCAATTACAATGTTTATGTGCACCTCCATGTCATAGCATAGATATTTTCAAAGAGTGCTCTACAACTAAAGACTTTTGTGCAGACTGTATGACCTTGTCCCACAAGCAAAGTTGCTCCTCACCAATATATCAAGCAACCCATCAAAGTACTTTCATGCCATGATATATTTACTGTTTCACTAATCTACAAGCTACCATGCAACCCTTTAGGAATATGCAGACATATTTCGTATGACATGACCATGCAATGATATAGCTATGCATGAGATTATGAGCGGGCCATCCTCTTGGGTCACTTAGGCGAATCACGTAACAAAATGGACTAGATAGGATCCAAAATATGCCGTATACATAATAAAAATTATTAATATATAATTTAATAATAAATTCAATAGTAATAAGTAATATAAATAATTCAACAACAATATTTGGAATGAATGATTTTGTTTTTATAGAAGGGAAGAGAATGATTTTGTTTTCATGGAAGAAAAGGGGATGATTTTATTTTTATGAAAGAGAAAAGGGCAGGAGCAATTTGTTAAATTTTTTTACCAAATTACAATATCTTTGTTAATGTGGATAATCATCTCCTTTTGAGGTAATCAGAATTGTCTCATAATAAATAATTCAGATTATCACTATAAAATAAATTATTATTATTAAAGATAACCTTAGAAAGAGAGGAATCTACTCCTATTACTAGCAATACCAGGTAACCAATGGTAGCAAGCTCCCACTTGTACTTAGGGAGAATAGGTGTCAAGAGAGGATAGGGGACCTTAAGGGCCGACATATCCTCGGTTGGCCCAACAATGACCGATTGGCAAGCGAAAAAGGGTCATGGCATGCATGATGGCATGGGTGCATGATTAATTCATGTGCCTAGTGTAAGATTTTTTTTTTTGGCAAGCGGTTACAATTGGAGAGGTATAGGTTTTACCAGTGGCTAGCTCTTCCTCTTATCTCTCTACCATCGGCAAGAAGGCTCTTGTGTTGTCGAAATAGAGGAAATTTGAAACATTTTCTTGTCATCAAGACGAGTTCTAAGATCTTTCTTTTTCATTGCATTTGCTATTTTAGCCAAGACGATGCGAATAAAATATTAACAATGTATTAACAAATCATATCTCGAAGGATCAATTTTAGGCATACTCCCAAGAAGTAGAGGGATATCAATAAAATATTAACAATGCTCTCTGGACCTCCATAACCGCAGTCATTCAGGAAGAGACAAGCAATGCTCGTCCTTTAGTGGCAGAAGTCCAAATGTCTCAGTTGTTGGCGACTTCAAGTCATCCATCCCTTATCCAGCATGATTGAAGTAGGTTTATAATTATACTTTTTTAACTAGACAGGAGAAAAGCTTCGAACCAACTGGAATGCCAAGCAATTAACAATCCGATCGAAATGATGGCCTTCAAAATGAGACATCTCTTCTCAGACAACCAAACATGCTTTAAAGTTAGGCTATGCGAACAATATATATATATAATCCTCAACCAACAACGTGGGAGGCCAGCACCATGCTCTCTCTCTCTCTCTCTCTCTCTATATATATATATATATATATAATCCTCAACCAACAACATGGGAGGCAAGCACTATGTTCTCTATCTCTCTCTCTCTCTCTCTCTCTCTCTATATATATATATATATATATATATATATATATAATCCTCAACCAACAACATGGGAGGCAAGCACTATGTTCTCTCTCTCTCTCTCTATATATATATATATATATATATATATAATCTTCAACCAACATGGGAGGCAAGTACCATCTTCTCTCTTTATTTATGTATATATAATCCTCAACCAATAAGATGGGAGGTAAGCACCACATTCTCTCCTCGTCCTATTCGGACCGGTAGACTTGCCCACTAATAAATTTATTTATTATTTTAATTTAATTATTAAAATAAATATTAATTATTTTAAATTTATTAAGAATTGATACTTTTATGAATGTTTGTAGAAAATGAGTTTATAGGTGAAAAAAGCTCAATTTTTAGAGTCCAACGATGTATATGGCACTCAAATCGGGACTCTATTTTTCGAAAAGAAAAAAAAAGATGATTTCGCATGATTCTCGATGCAAGCTAAGGACTATGATATAAAATGGATGGCTAAGAAGTTTTTTCACGATATCTGACCGATCTTAAGCCTGATTGACTTCAACTTTGACTGAAAAGAAACCCTAAACGAGCTCTATAAAAGAAAGACCCTAGGCAGTAGTTGAAAAGTTTCTAAAAAGTTTTTTTTTAAAATTTATTTAGACCATTATATTTAGGCCTAGAAGATGAAAATTATGAAAGGGATGCTGGTAGTAGCAATGCATGGCTAGATTCTTTCAACTTGGGATGATGATGAAGCCTAGCTATAACCAAGTTCTGTCTTTTTTTTTTTTAATTTTTATGCAATAAAAAATATGCTCTTTTTTCATATATCTTTTGAGTTATTTTTCTGAATGATGTTTTGATCTAGTATACACGACCTGTATCCTCTATCAACGTGTCGTGATCTTAGGATATGGTATATGCCTAAGAGAGGTAGATTAGATAAGACCCCTACCTTGCAAACAATTAAAGAGTGAGAAAAATGTTAATAAGAGGGAAAAAGAGAGAGAGAGAGTTTGGCCTTAGTGTGTGCAAGAGAGGAAAGATATAATTTCATTGCAAAGAAAAGTGAGATCAAGAGAGTTTTAATTTCTCATCAGCCCCTTATAGTGCTCTTATATAAGGAGGCCTTTTTATCTACTCAAAGGCATTCTAAACTCCTACCAAGGAGTGATAGACTGTTTCAAGTGATGGAATGCATCAATGACAATGCCTACAAACTTGATCTACTAGGTGAGTATGGTGTTAGTGCTAGCTTTAATCTTTCTGACTTATCTCCTTTTGATGTAGATGATGATCGATTTGAGAACAAATTCTTTTCAAGAGAGGGAGAATGATGCAAATAGAGCTACACTCAAGCATAATTGGCATTCTTGTGATCCTTTATCTCTTTCAAGCGGGCCAATTACAAGACTTAGAGCCAAGCATTTGAAGGAAGCTTTAAATGGGCTAGTTCAGCAAGTTGGCAAAGTGGCTTACATATGGAGGCCCGACAAGAGTCCAAAACAAACCCAAGAGTGTTTAGTCAACATGATTAAGGCTCTAGAAGATTCTTCTTGAGATGAACGTGTTTTTTAGCCATTCTTGGAGGCCAACTTGTCAGATTCGTAATTTTATCATACTTTTCTATTTGTTGGCACATATTTTTTAGCCATTTTTGGAGGCCAACATGTCAGATTCATAATTTGGAATACTTTTCTATTTGTGGATGCATATTTTCTAGCCATTCTTGGAGGTCAACTTGTTAGATTTGTAATTTTGGCTTACCTTCCTATTTGTAGGTGCCATATATGTAATTTATGGGTACCTTTTGAGGAATGACTTTTCTAGTTACCTTATCTATTATTTTTGAATTTTTCAGCCATTTTGGGGATTAATTTCAGTTTAGAAAATGCCATTATAGATTTCTAAGTTAGCATGTGTTGGGTCCTTGGTAGAGTTGAAATTCGACTCCTATATATTGTAAACCCTTTGATTTTATTTGCAGATTATTATTGATGAGTTTGTGAGGTTTTTATGTTCTTTTTATTTTCTTGATAAGACTCTTGAACTTATCAAGTTAATTATTGTGGCATTCAAACAATCGGCTTATCATCTAGAGTTCTTGAGATTCTAGGTGTGGCGTCTTCCTATCTGTGGTCTTTGGCTCTTATCTTGCTATGTAACGAGTCAGGGCTCAATAAACTTGTGCTTTAAAGATTTTTGGATTTGATTCCAGATTTAGTATCGAGTTTCATTGCCTTGTCGGTGAGGTTCATATTATTTGGTATTAGAGTCCTGGTTCGAAGGCAAGTTTTGCTATCTTTTAATTCTTATTTCCTTGATATTCAAAAAAAGAAAAGCATCAAAAAGTCAAATCTTGTTTTGTATTATCTTTGTTCTTATTTCATTTCTTTCTTGTTCCTTTAAGAGTTTTCTTATTCTTTATTCTATTATGTTTCTTTTGTTCTTATGTTTTTAATCGTGTCATGTTGAGTTTGAGTTAAAAAGAAAGAAAAGAAGTAAGGAAGAAAAGATGAATAAAATAAAAATAAAAAAAAGAAAGTTGAAAGACATAGAAGAAGTTGAAAAGTTACTTCATTGAGGTTCATTCTATTGTATGATATTTTAGCAAGAATTTTGAATGATTTTGAGTATTCTGGGAAGTTAAATGAATAATTCATAAAGAAGAAAAAAAGAGATTAGTGATTGAGGAGCAATTATGGCAAGTTGTTTCCTCTCTTAAACAAACCTGCTTTGTTTGTCTTATTCTTTTTGGAAGACCTTTATTTATGGCAAGTTATTTATTTCTTAAATAATTCTACTTTGTTTGTCTTATTCTTTTGGAAGGCGCGAGTTGTTTCATTTTTTAAATAAATCTGCGTTTTGTCTTATTCTTTTTGGAAGGTCTTTGTTTATGGCAAGTTGTTTTCTTTCCTAAATAAATCGGCTTTGTTTGTCTTATTCCTTTTGGTAGGCCTTATTTATGGCGAGTTGTTTTCTTTCTTAAACAAATCTACTTTGTTTGTTCTTATTCCTTTTGCATTTCAGTTATTTCTTTGACATGTCTTTTGCTTCCTTTTGAAGTTTCTTTTTTTCTTGACTTTTTTTTACTCTTGTGGTTGGTTGGTTGAATTCTCAATTTGAATTGCTGCTTGATTCTTGGTTGTTCCTTGAGTCTGATTAAGAATCCAAGAAGACATAAAAGAGTGGAAAAGGTAATAGTGGTGAGAACATCAAAACAAAAGCCAAATCTAGTGAGTGAAACATGTGAGGGAGTGCTAGTGAGTTTCCTTAATCCTATTTTCTTGATCTTAAACATGTCGCTCAACCAAGAAGAAAACTCACCGAGAAGGTTCAACAATAAGCCCTTCCGAACCCACAATTCAAGCATTGATGGGGGAGATGAAATGAATGATGAAGGCTGAATTGGAACCATTGCATGAGAGGATAGATAGGTTGGAGGAGGAAACACCTAGGGGGCAGAGGCGAAACAATTCCATTAGGCAGTCTAGGTATGTACCATAGGGTGAACAATAAGGAGATATATAAGATGATGATGATTAAGAGAAAATTGAAGAACCACATTTAAACCGGGGCATGTTTAGGCGTGGTTATGAAAATAGAGAAGCTAGAATGGGTAGGCTAAAAAGGTTCGTCCCAAGCTACTACTATCGGGAGTTGTACAATAAACTCTAATGCCTCACCCAAGGTAGTAGGAGTGTTGATGAGTATCATAAGGAGATGGAGATTGCTATGATCCGTGCTAATGTGGAAGAGGACCATGAGGCGACCATGACAAGGTTCTTGCAAGGATTGAACCTAGAAATACATGATCGAGTGGAGATGCAGCATTATGTAGAATTAGAAGACATGGTGCACATGGCCATCAAAATTGAGCAAAAAATGAGGTGAAGAAACTTGATTAGGAGGGGATCAATTGCGGTTGCTCCAAATATATGAAAACTAACCCCTAAACGGGATGAATTTCCATCATACAAGCTGAGGACCGAGCCCTCTAAAGATGCCAAACAAGTTGTTGCACCGAAACAAGGTAGCACCGAGCCAACTACGACTAAAAGTCATGAAATTGAGTGTTTTAAATGTCAAGGCAAGGGTCACATAGCTCATGAGTGCCCGAACAAGAGGGTAATGGTGATTACACTACAAGGAGAGCTCGCTTCGGAAGATAAAGAAGAAGAAGAAGCTGATGTCATGCCACCTCTTGAAGATGCCTATGATGGGGAATGTACTATAGTTGGTGAGTCATTGGTGGCAAGATGAGCTTTTAGTGTGCAAGTAAAAGAAGAAAGTAATCGGCGAAAGAATTTGTTTCACACTCGGTATTTTATGAATAACAAAGTTTGCAGCATGATAATTGATGGCAGGAGTTGCACGAACGTGGCTAGTACTGAGTTAGTGAAGAAATGTGCGTTACCTACTTTGAAGCATCCAAAACCTTATCGACTTCAATGGTTGAATGATTATGGAGAAATCAAAGTAACTAAACAAGTGATGGTGGCATTTTTTGTAGGAAAATATGACGACAAGGTGCTTTGTGATGTCCCTATGCATGCATGTCATATCTTGTTGGAAAGATCGTAGCAATACGATTGGTGAGCCACACATGACAGTCTCACCAATAGATACTCTTTTATTATTAATAAGCAGTATATGTCACTTGTGCCAATGACTCCGAAATAGGTTCTTGATGATCAATTGAAGTTTCAAGAGCGAGAGAAAAGGAAAAAAAAGAAGAAAAATTGAGTGAAGCTGAACATGTGAGAAAAGAAAAAAAGAGAGAGAAAAGGACAGTGAGAAAATTGTTAATAAGAGAAAAAAGGAGAGAGAAGAGAATTCGACCTTAGTGTGTGAAAGAGAGGAAAGATACAATTTCATTGCAAAGAAAGTAAGATCAAGAGAGTTTTAATTTTTCATCAGCCCCTTATAGTGCTCTTGTACAAGGAGGCCTTTTTATCTACTCAAAGGAGTTCTAAACTCCTGCCAAGGGGCGATGGACCATTTCAAGTGGTGGAACACATCAATGACAACGCTAGGCCTACAAACTTGATCTACCAGGTGAGTATGGTGTTAGTGCTAGCTTTAATGTTTCTAACTTATCTCCTTCTGTTGTAAGTGATGATTTGAGGACAAATCCTTTCCAAGAGAAAGATAATGATGCAAATGGAGCTACACTCAAGCATGATTGGGATTCTCTTGATCCTTTGTCTCTTCCAAGCAGGCCAATTATAAGACTTAGAGCCAAGCATTTCAAGGAAGCTTTGAATGGGCTAGTTTAGCAAGTTGACGAAGTGGCTTACACATGGAGGCCCGACAAGAGTCCAAAACAAACCCAAGAGTGTTTCGTCAATGTGATTAAGGCTCTAGAAGATTCCCCTTGAGATGAACACATTTTCTAGCCATTCTTGAAGGCCAACTTGTTAGATTTGTAATTTTGGTATATTTTTCTATTTATGGGTGCACGTTTTCTAGCCATTCTTGGAGGCTAACTTGTCATATTCATAATTTTGGCATACTTAATTTCCTATTTGTGGGCGCATGTTTTCTAGCCATTCTTGAAGGCCAACTTATTAGATTCATAATTTTGTCATACCTTCCTATTTGTGAGCGCCATATATGTAATTTATGGCACCTTTTGAAGGATGACTTTTCTAGTTACCTTATCTGTTATTTCTGAATATTTTTAGCCATTTTGGGGATTAATTTTAGCTTGAAAAACACCATTATGGATTTCCAAGTCATGCATTGGGTCCTTAGTAGAGTTGAAATTTGACTCCTATATAGTAAACCCTTTGGTTTTATTTGCATATTATTATTGATGAGTTTGTGAGGTTTTTGTGTTCTTCTTATTTTCTTGAGAAGAATCTTGAACTTATCAAGTTAATTCTTGTGGCGTTCAAACAACCAACTTATCATCTAGAGTTCTTGGGCATTCTTGAGATTCTAGGTGTGACATCTTCCTATCCATTGTCTTTAGTTCTTATCTTGCTAGATAACGGGTCAGGGCTCAACAAACTTATGCTTTGAAGATTTTGGGGTTTGATTCCAAATTCGGTGTAAGGTTTTGTCACCTTGTCGGTGAGGTTCATATCACCTTCCTTCACCATAAATTAGCATTTCTTTCAATTTAGTACTAGATGCTTTTTCATGCATCTTTCTATGACTAGTCTAAGGTGATATAGGCATTCAAAAAAAGTAGACCCAAAAATGAAAAAGTTATCCATAAAAATCTCAAGGAACCATTATATCATATCAGAGAAAATACTAATCATGCATCTTTGAAAGGTAGATGGTGCATTACACAAGCCAAAGGGCATACGTCTATAGGCAAAGGTTCCATATGGATAGGTAAATATTGTCTTCTCTTGATCCTCTAGGGCTATTGCAATTTGATTATAACCAGAGTATCCATCCAGAAAATAGTAAAATTCATGCCCTGCTAATCGTTCTAACATTTAGTCTATAAAGGGCAAAGGAAAGTGATCCTTCTTGGTGGCTACATTTAATTTTCTATAATCGATGCAGACCCTCCATCCAATTTAAATTCTTGTAGGTACCAACTCATTGTTGTAATTTTGTATCACAGTGACTCCTGACTTCTTGGGCACCACTTGCACAAGACTTACCCAAGAACTATCTGAAATAG
This sequence comes from Calamus simplicifolius, assembly GCA_900491605.1. Taxonomy (NCBI): domain Eukaryota; kingdom Viridiplantae; phylum Streptophyta; class Magnoliopsida; order Arecales; family Arecaceae; genus Calamus; species Calamus simplicifolius. The sequence continues at coordinate 97,034 of UESW01003875.1, forward strand.
GATAAATTATATCATTGTCAAGGAGTTTGATGATCTCTTTCCTTACTACTTCCTTCATGGCTGGGTTAAGTCTCCTTTGGGGTTTTCTTGTAGGCTTGGCTTCTTCCCCTAAGCGAATCCTATGTTGAACAATCGAGGGGCTAATCCCTTTTATGTCAGCCATGGTCCATCCTAATGCTTCTTTATTTTTTCTTAGGACATTCAGTAGTTTTTCTTCTTGTGAGGAGTCTAGGTTGGCTGAAATAATCACAAGTAGGGTTTCTGACGGACCTAGGTATGCATATTTGAGGTGCTTGAAAAATGGTTTCAGCTCTAATTTGGGTGCTTCCTCTGTTGATGGTTAGGTAATGGTTCAAGTACTTTCTCTAATAGTTCAGTTGTAGGTTCTCATCCTGATTTTTCATCAATTATAGCAACCTCATTAATTTGCTCCCCATCTTGGTTCATGCAGATTTCTAAGTCAAACTCTTTGTCACTAAGGTCAGTTAGATCATAAATAGTATCCTGAACATAATTTGAGTCGCTCGTTTGATGTATATTAGTAAGATTGAAAATATTAAGATCAATTGATATATTCCCAAAAAAAAGTTTCATTAATCCATTTCGGCAATTAATTAGGGCATTACCTGTAGCCAAAAATGGTCAACCTAAAATAACAGGGATGTGACTCTTTGGGTTAATCATCAGTTTAGTTTCTAAAATCATAAAGTCCACCAGAAAGATAAAGTCAACAACTTTGAGCAACACGTCCTCTACTATTCCCCTAGGTACTTTTAAAGAGCGATCAACTAGTTGTAGGATCATTCCAACCCTACTTTCTCATATACAGAGTATGGCAATATATAACACTCGCCCCTAAGTCTAATAGAGCCCTGTTTATGAGGGTGTTCCCCATAATGCATGAAATAGTGGGTGACCCTGGATTTTGTATTTTATTGGCATGTGGTTTGACAGGTAAGAGCTCATACTTGCTGCAGAAAGGCTCTTTTGGGCACATTGGTGGTCTTCTTTTTGGTACATAGATCTTTAATGAATTTAGCATAGTCTGGGACCTGTTGGATCATGTCCAGTAAGGAAATGTTTACTTTAACTTGCTTAAAGAACTTAAAAATCTTATTGAATTGGACTGAATTTAGATTGAGCTTAAGTTTATTTGGGAATGGTGCTACAATCCTGATTTTTGATTCATCTCGTTCTAGCAAGGGCTTAACTGGTGGGTTGGGCATTACATCAGACTCCAATGCTTTAGGTGTTTCGGGTTGACCTAGCTCAATAAGTTATTCAAGTGGTGGGATTTCTAATTCTTCTTCCTTGTATATCCACTTGGTTTTCTATCTATTTTTCAGATCTTAATTTATGAATGAAACTTAGTTGGTTAATCTGGGCTCCTTGTTTTGATCCTTGGATGCTTAGGTTCTTAGGATTAGGTTCGGGCTGACTCAGTAGATTATTCCGTTCACTTTCACTTATAGTTGTGGCTAACTGACCTACTTGCATCTCCAAACAAGCTATGGCCTGAGTATTGGTGGATAGCTGTTGCCCTATGTTTTGCATAAAGTTATTCAGGGTGGCGTTGGTGCTATTTATCATGGCATACGTGTCAGCTTGGGATTTAACTAGGGTTTCCAAAGCTTTATTTAGGAAACTATATCTCTTTCATTATCATTGATTGGTGGGTTATTTTCTGTATGATTGGGCCTTGGGTTAGGCTGGTTGAAGTTGGGACCACCTACACTAAGACCTTGTGACCAGGCAAAGTTTGGATGGTTCCTCTACCCTGGGTTGTAGGTTGGTGCATAGGGATTATTGGTTGTTTTTTGATAGATCGCATTCACCTGTGCACAACTATTTTCAGTTTGGGTCATGAAGTGGGGGCACTCTTCTACTATATGTCCTGGCTCATTACATCCAGTGTAGACAAGTATGGATACTTGGTTTACATGATTTATTGAGGCCTGTCCCTTGAGTTCTAAGGCTTCTATCCTACGAATCAGAGATGCTATCTTAGCTTCTTCAGCTATAGATGGAGAGAATTGGTGCATACCATCTCTTGATAATTTGTTTTAGATTCCTTAGTTTCCTTCCATTGTAGGCTCTTTTATGCTAAATCCTCTAAAAACTGCAAGGCTTCATTGGGTGGTTTCTGTATAAAGTCACCCTGACACATTGACTCGAGCATGGTTGCCATACCCGAAGGTGGTGTTTGGATATCAAAAAATTATTACAGGAATAGAAATACGAATTTTCTAGAAATAGTTTATTTCTCTTGTTATTCCATATTTTTGTTTGGTTTAAAATTGGGTATTCCATCTTATTTAGTGCAATTGATGCAGTGTTATTCCAAATGGTGTTTGAACAACATGGGAATAAGCCTATATTCCATTAGGAATAGATAAAGATTTTTTTAGAAATTTTAAAATACCCCTGACCAAATGATAAGAAAAATGGATTATTAATTTATTTATTAATATAATTATATAAATAAATTATTTTTATTAATTAATTTATTATTATGATCTATTAAAAGTTTGCATGTTATGTAAATATATTATTAGTTAGCAAGAGAAAAGTGAATTATATCATTACCTTTTTAGGATAGATATTGCTATATACATATATTAGTAATGGTTAGTTAAGGCTACATCTTTTTCTCTTTTATATTTAATATCATAATTTTTTCTATAAAAGGATAATAGTTAAATTTTTTTAATCATTATCTTTGAATACGATAAATAAAATATAATTATTTTATAAAAAAATATAAAATAAAAATTTTTAAATAAAAATATTTATTAAAATATTAATTTTATGAATCTATTAATTTTTTTATACTTATTTGAAGGGATAGCATGAAATCAGGCCTGTTCCAACCAGGAATAGGCACCCAAACACTACCGAAGATAACAAGTCTGTCGGGCCATGACGTGTCATGGAAATTAAAAGGACAGTAGAAAGAATGACTACTTACATCATGACCACGAAGAGCACCAAGATGGCTGGCGAGACGGTAGAGAGCTCAACGATGGATTCGCCGGCGTGCCGTGAGTTGACCGACTGAAAAAGTGCGCCCACGACCTTCTGATATGGGCTCAGCCCATCCAAGCCCTCAGAACTCCACTCCAAGCAGCAGAAGAGTACGAGTTGGACCACCACAAGCCCAAGGGCAGTGAGAGCTTGTAGCACTGCATGCAGGCCGGGAAGCAAGTGATCAACCCCATCTCTCCATGATTCTTCAGCATATAATCAAACTCTTGCCTCTTTGTAACCTTCTTCAGTACCCATATGACCAACCTCAAGAAGGAAGGGAACATCGTGTTCCCCGCGAGTATCTGCACCACGATCATTAGAAGAAGTCCCGAACAATTCTTAAACACCATCATGTTCTCGTTTGTGGGAATGAAGCCGCAGTTGGTGAATGAAGAAACCGTGGTGAAGATGGAGAAGGTGTGCGAATGGATCCCTTGCCCTGGAGCACAGCTCTTGCACTCGGAATGAGGCTTAGATACGCTAAGATAAGCATAGCCAGTGATGTGAAGTACTAAGTGATAGCCCAGCACCACAAGGCCGAGTTGCTTTATAGAACGGTAGCTCAGTCCAGGCCCCTCTCGGGACTGATTGCGCCACCGGACTTCGTTGTCCCGAGCTCAATTTGATCGGTGACAATATTGGTGAGTTCCTTGGAGCCGAGTCCTATGCCAGCTTTGTTACACGGAGTTTCGTTCTTCTCGAGCTTGATCCTGGTTGTTGAAAATTGAGAAGACTCTTCGTATCCCAAGCTATTGGAAATTGAAGAGACTCTTCGTATCCCAAGCTCATCTTGGACTTGGAGTTTTTGGAAATTGTTATTGTTGCTGGTTTCAATATTTGCTTTAATTAATTCTGTTTCTTTAAGGATCTATAAATATTATGTAACCCTTTCGTTTACAATGCAATAGAAAAAACTATTCAATATTTCCTTCTTCCAACATCTGGTATCAGAGCCGGTTGGCTAAGTTAAGATGCCTTCTGTGAGTAGTGCCGGGAATGTCCAACCTCAACTCCCAAGGTTTGATGGGAAGAATTTTGAGCATTGGAAGATCCAGATGGAGGTGCTGTTCGGTTTTCAGGAGCTGACCGAGATTATTGAAGAAGGATTTGTCGAGCCAGGAGCAACGGCAGATTCGACAACGGAGGAGCAGAAGACAACAAAAGAAAATCATAAGAAAGATCGTAAGGCTCTCTTTTACATCTTTCAAGCGATAGATTCGTCAATATTTGAAAAAGTGGCGAATTCGAAGACGCAAAGGAAGCATGGGATACTCTCATCAAAATTTACAAAGGTGTTGAGAAGGTCCAGAAGGTTCGGCTTCAGACTCTTCGTCGACAATATGAGCTCCTTCAGATGGAAAAGTCGGAGTCCATTTCCGACTATTTCTCACGGGTCTTGACTCTTGTCAATCAAATGAAGGCCAATGGTGAGACTATTGGTGATCAACTTATTGTCGAGAAGATCCTTCGGACGCTAACATTACAGTTTGAATATATTGTAACTTCCATCGAAGAGTCACGTGACCTCTCTGTTTTGACCATGGATGAGTTGGTTGGCTCTCTATAAATGCATGAGCAACGACTCAAGGAGAAGGCCAAGACGGTGGAGGAGGCTCTTCAAAGCCAGTTGGTGTTGCCTGATGACAGAAGAATCTTTCTACTCAAATGAAAGATAAAAGGCAGCAGGAGAAGCAACCTCGACAACAAAAAGATAAGTCCCATATTCAATGTTTTAATTGTAAAAAGTATGGGCATTATAAATCTGAGTGTCGAAGCAAAGATCTGGTGGTCAAAAGTTCATGCTAAAGTAGCAAGTTCTGTCGACAGATTTGATGATGAGCATGATAATGCTCTTTTATTCACGTGTGATGCTTCGGTGGAGAACCATAAGAATGTTTGGTACTTAGACACTGGATGTAGTAATCACATGTGTGGTGAAAAGAAGTTATTCTCACTTTCGATGACACCTTTCGTTCGAGGTGAGGTTCGGGAATGATACAAATTTTCTATCATGGGAAAGGGAAGCATTAAAATCAAGATAAAAGATGGATCGGTTTCAACCATTTTCAACGTCCATTATGTTCCTGGCCTTCGAGAGAATCTCCTGAGCATAGGACAGTTGTCCGAGCGAGGCTATCACATAATCATCAAGGATGAGGTTTGCATGATTCATGATGGCAAAGGAGGATTGATTGCGAAGGTAAAAATGGCTCAAAATCGCCTTTTTCCTTTGTATATTAATTATGCTACATCGTGTTTTAGTGCCTCGATGCAAGATTCTTCATGGCTTTGGCACAAGCGGTTCGGACATGTGAATTTTGACAACTTGAAGCTATTGTGTCGAAAGAAGATGGTGCGAGGTATGTCCGAAATTTCTTCTCCAAAGGAGATCTGCGAACCATGCGTCATTGGGAAAAAATCTAGAGAAAGCTTCCCATCAGGACAATCATGGAGAGCGATGAAGCCATTGGAGTTAGTTCACTCTGATCTCTGCGGACCGCTCGGTGAATCGTCGAATCGAGGGTACAGGTATTTTGTTACCTTCATCGATGACTTTAGTAGAAAAACATGGGTTTATTTCTTGAAGCAGAAGTCCGACGCCATCGATGCTTTCAAAGAGTTTAAAGCCTATGTTGAAAACCAAAGTGGGCACAAAATTCGGATTCTCCGAACTGATCGTGGCACAGAATATTTGGTTGGTGATGGTTTTTTCAAGCAATGCGGCATCAAGCATCAATTGACAGCACGGTATACTCCTCAACAGAACGGAGTAGCAGAAAGGAAAAACCGCACTATTGTCGATATGGTACGTACTATGCTTCATTCTAAACATTTGCCAAAGCATTTCTGGACGGAGGCGGTTGCTTGTGCTATTTATTTGTTGAACAGATGTCCCACAAAGGTCTTGAGTTCAAGACACCGACGGAGGTATGGAGTGGTCGAATCCCTTCAGTTCTGCATCTTCGTGTGTTTGGGTGTATTGCTTATGCCCATGTGCCAAATGAGCTACGTAAGAAGCTTGATGAGAAGAGCGAGAAGTGCATCTTCTTCGGTTACAGCAATGAGACAAAGGGTTATCGATTGTATAATCCAGTAACAAAAAAGGTCATTATCAGTCGAGATGTTACCTTCGACGAGGAAGGAGAGTGGACTTGGAACTCAGAAGAAAAGAAGCAGTTTCGCTTCGTCCTAGATGAGGAGGAGACGGTTCAGCCCGATTCAGATAGTCAATCTGAACCAGTAGCAGCTTCGATGGAAACCAGGTTCGATAGCAGGGACTACAACAGTAGTTACTTCATCAAATCCTGTCGAACATCTTACTGAAAGTTCCTCACGTCCACGGCGAGAACGAGTTTTGCCAACTCGTTTAAGGGATTGCATTTATCAAAGATGATGATCCCTCTGACGAAGAAATTATCAATTTTGCTCTTTTTGCAGATTGTCATCCCACAAAGTTTCAGGAGGCTTCCCAAGATGATGATTGGGTTCGTGCGATGGATGATGAGATCCATGCAATCGAGAAAAATGATACATGGGAGCTCACTTCTCTTCCAGAAGGCAAGAAGTCCATCGGCATAAAGTGGGTCTATAAGATCAAGTACAAGCCTAATGGTGATGTTGATCGGTTGAAGGCTCGGCTTGTAGTCAAGGGTTACAAACAAAAACCCGGGATTGACTATTTTGAGGTATTTGCTCCGGTTGCGAGGATGGATACTATTCGTGATTTTTGCTTTAGCTGCTCAAAGATGTTGGAAAATACATCAAATGGATGTCAAGTCCGCATTTCTCAATGGCGTACTTGAGGAGGAGGTGTATGTGGATCAACCTGAGGGTTATGTCAAGAAAGGACAAGAGGGCTTTGTCTACAAATTGAAGAAAGCTCTTTACGGCCTTAAGCAAGCCCCACGAGCATGGTATACCAGAATTGATTCTTATTTTCTGAATCACGGTTTTACTAGGTGTCCTTATGAGCATACTTTATATGTAAAAATTGGCTTGAATGGTGAGATGCTCATTGTTTGCTTATATGTCGATGATCTCATATTTACTGGAGATTGTCAAGAGCTGATTTGTGACTTCAGGAGGCTATGACTCATGAGTTCGAGATGGCGGACATGGGTCTGATGTATTATTTCTCGGCCTAGAAGTTACACAATCGGAGGATGGTATTTTTATTTGTCAACAAAAGTATGCCAAGGATATTCTTGAGCGTTTTAAGATGGCTACTTGTAAACCAATTAGCACTTCCATGGAGGACAGATTGAAGTTGACAAAAGACGGAAGTGGTTCCGAAGTCGATCCTACTTATTTCAAGAGGCTAGTCGGGAGTCTGAGATATTTGACTTCTACCAGGCCAGATCTTGTTTTTAGTGTTGGAATGATAAGCAGATTTATGGAGATTCCTAGACAATCATTTGCAGGCGGCAAAAGAATTCTACGATACATTAAAGGTACTATAAATGATGGTGTATTCTATACTGCTTCTAATATTTTTCAGCTTGTAGGATACACAGACAGTGATTGGGGAGGTGATATTGGAGAAAGAAAGAGTACTTCCGGGTATGTTTTCTCTTTAGGAAATGGAATTTTTTCCTGGTCTTCAAAGAAGCAGCAGGTGGTTGAGCGCTGAAGCGGAATATATAGCAGCGGCTTATTGTGCTACTCAAGCAGTTTGGTTGCGTTCGATGCTTGCTGAGTTACAGCATAAGCAGAAGCATTCGACGATGATTTATTGTGATAACAAGTCAGCAATTGCCCTAGCAAAGAATCCAGTCTTCCATGGAAGAAGCAAGCACATTGATATAAAGTACCACTTCATTCGAGATCTAGTGAAATCTGAGGAGATTGTGCTGCAATATTGCAAGACGGAAGACCAAGTGGCTGATATGTTCACTAAGCCGTTGAAGTTAGATTCCTTCCTCAAACTCAAGAGACTGATCGGCATGGTCAAGATGACCTCGGTCTAAGGGAGGCTGTTGGAAATTGAGAAGATCTTCGTATCCCAAGCTATTGGAAATTGAAGAGACTCTTCGTATCCCAAGCTATCTTGGACTTGGAGTTTTTGGAAATTGTTATTGTTGCTGGTTTTAATATTTGCTTTAATTAATTCTGTTTCTTTAAGGATCTATAAATATTATGTAACCCTTTCGTTTACAATGCAATAGAAAAAACTATTCAATATTTCTTTCTCTTCCAACACTGGTTGAACTGAAGGCCAATCATGGAATGAAAACCTCCCCACCTACTAGAATTAGAAGAGTTAAGATTGCAGCTGGGAATTGGAAAAGGCCTCCATTTCGACAGTGTCCATGCTTGAGACGGCGTTCGCGGACACAGCCATAAAGAACATGTCCAAGTCCGCTGGCTTACTCGTTGCATCTCTCATGGGCAAAATTTTTAGAAGTAGGAAACCAATTAAAGAAACGAAGATGAAGTAACAGAGCTGAATCCAAAATGGGTTTTGCATGGAAGAGTAGAGACTGATAAATAGATGCGACAAAATCACGGAAACAGCCGATGAAAGAAGGCGGTTGTATGCGCAATGGACTGTGAAAATGTACAAGCCTTTTACTGCGAGAAGAAATGGCTTCCATTCCAGTAGGTGGAGCTTGGACGTAGATGGAGTGCTTGGAAAAGAGATGGGCTTATTTTGTGGGATGGGAGGAGAGTATATATAATGGGACGGCAATGGAAAAGCCATTGCTTTATTTAGTGCGGATTCTTCACGGTGGGTCTCTTCACTCTCCCACTCTTAATTCGAGTGCAGAACCCTGCAAGAGATAATTAAGCTAGGTGACGATGGCTATATCACGTCAGGGAACTGGGAAATTTTGGGATCTATCCGATGGGTCGCCTGTCCACGGTCACCAAATTTCATTCCAGCAAAGTGGCGGTATCTGTCCTCTCGCTAAATTCTTTTTTAATCCATCTTTGCCTTTGGGTTTGTGATCAGAGTGCGGCTGCTGAACCATGCTCGATTCCCTGCTCCGTTTCTCACTCACGTGGGTTTGGGCCACCCTCAGGGTGTCAGTCCTCTGTGACTGCCACATCATATCGATGCTGGGCGACGTTTCGACGTTAGGGTGACCTGTGGCAGTCTCTTGCTAAAATGAGAAGACTCAGAGCAAGACCGATTCCATTTGTATTATATATATATATATATTCCTCCTGTTCTATACGAGAAAATCCCCTCGCTAGAAAGACAGTAAATGTTTATAAGCTGACTCATCCGTGCGTCGGCGCATTAGTGTTGCATTTAAGTTGGATTCCCATCCTGACTGATGCTCTGGAGACTGGAGAGGGGTAGCACAATTCTGCTCTCCATATCGGGTAAGCTAGTATTGGGGACATTTGGTTCATGAATGCGTAAAGATATCTGGCAATTATTTATTTATTTATTTATTTATTTATTTATTTTTTGGTATAGGCGGGTGCTTACATCAATTTAGGATGAGTCAAACCCGATATATCAGAGTATAAAATTTAAGGAAGAATAGGGGGCAAGGTTCACTCCGCTTCCAGCTCCAAGAACCAGAATGAGACGTCATCTTAGCAGCAATCCAATCTGCCGCAGAGTTGGCTTTCTGGTAGATGTGCCTAATCCTGGCACAAGATATACCCTGAAGGATAGAATGAATATCTCCAATCAAGGAGATGATAGGCAGACGGGCGCGGAAGTCCTGCCTAATCCAGCGGATAACAGTAATGGAATCCCCTTCAACAATAATGCTGCGAGCTCCCAGACAGCGAATAGCACAACAGATACCAGCCCAAGCAGCACACAACTCCGCAAGGGGCACTATGGAATCAAGAAGACCAAATCCATCAGACGCCAGCATCTCACCGTCAGGCCCACGAATCACGAACGCCGAGCCTGCACATCTGCCGCGAACACTACCATCAAAGTTGATTTTAACAAACCCTGAGGTGGGGCTCCCAAGAAATGAAGACCGTACGCCAGTACGCTGCCGAAGCAGTAGGGGAGTCACAGTGGTCAGGGGGTAGCAGAAATACAAAATCTCTGATGGAATGTATACTCAGCAGCTAAGGAGAAGGCGGCCCTAACAACCCTGCGAGGATGAATAGTCTCATCAGCGAACAGAAGCCAATTCCGAGATAACTAAATCTGATAAGCAGTGTAAGCCCTCCTTAAAACCAGTAGGTGGAATCCTCTTCCCATATCCTCCCTGATGATACTCAAAAAGTGACTACACAGGAATTCAGACCCCTGATCCCAAGGATCATCACCTGAAATCTGCCAAGTCTGTCTCGCCTGAGAGCAACTGAAGATTGCATGACCAACCATCTCGTCCTTCTTATCACATAATGGGCAAGTAGGCAGAATGCTCATACTCTCGCGAAAAGCAGGGAACAAGTAGGGAGTGTGTTCCATGCAAGTTTCCACATAAAAAGCCGCACCCTGGGATGAATGGGAAGACGCCAGATCCACTTCAAATCAATCGAATGCTGAGGTTGAGGGCTGTAAATCTCAACAAGATCTCTAATAGGAGCACGGGACAGACAGGATCTCCTCCAAACCCAATATCAGGGGTGGGACCCGGAGTAAGAGGAATGGCAAGAGGTGCCGGCAAAGCTCAACTCCAAAGAACTAGAGACCATAGAAGAAGACCAAGCGAGTGATCCGACCGAATAAGTCAATCACCCTCATACCCTGAGCGATGTCAGAACTCACAAAAGTCGGCCAACGGGACAGAGGAAGGTCAGTAATCCAAGTATCATGAATAATATCAACAGAAATCCCATCACCTAGCGACCAAGAGATGCTGTCCAAAATAGCCGAAGCATGCCGGCAAACATCTTTCCAGAAAAAAGAGTACCTAGGGAAAAGCTAGAAGGAGAGGAAGAAGTCCAGTCTCCATATTTGGCCCGCATAAAGGAGCTTCACAACAGTGCGATCAAACAAGAACCACGTAGCATGCCTCACAATCAGAGCATCCTCCTAACAATGAGCGACTGGATCCTGAGCCCACCCTCGGTAATCGGCATAGAAACAATATCCCAAGCTAGGAGGTGAATACCATGCCCATCCTGCATCGAAGCCCAGAGGAAATCCCGGAACTGTCTCTCGATCTTCCTCAAACAAGATAAGGGAACGACAGCATTGGCAAGCAGATAGAGAGGAAGGGAAGATAGCACCAAGCGTAACAGTGAAAGCCTCGCTATCATAGAGAGCCCAGTGACCTGCCACCCATCCAATCTGTCATGGACCCGGCTAACTAAGTTGTTGAAGTTAGAGATACGAGGCCGCTTCCCCGTAATAGGTATTCCAAGATAGGATAGCTGATCAGCCTAATTAGGAATACCCATAATCTGTGAGATAGTCCCTCTAACTATAGACTTCGTCCTAGGGTTGAAACAGATTAGAGATTTAGTGATATTGACTTTCTGCCCTGAAGCACTACAATAAGACTAAGAATACTCGCAAAAGTGATAGCATTGCGAACAGTGGCCCTTCCCAGAAGAATGCAATCATTAGCAAACATAAGGTGAGAGAGGGAGGGCCCTTGGGGAGCAGCAGTATAAGGGCCAAAGAGTTGCTATCCTGAGCCTGAGATAGCGCCCGGGACAACAAATCGGCCGAGAGAATGAACAGGAAAGGCAAAAGAGGGCAGCCCTGTCTCAACCCAACCTCCGAGTGAAAATAATCAGTCTGACCACCATTAATAAGGAGAGGAAGGAGGGCCGGTTAACACAGGCCATCACCCAGTCAACAAAGAGCTCCATAAACCCAAACCCAGAAAAAGTGTGGCGCAGGAAATCCCAGCTCAATCTATCATAAGCTCTCCATATCGAGCTTGACAGCCATAAGACCTTGACGGCTAGGAGCTCGCTGAAGTCATGCATGAATTCCTGAGCAAGCAGAGCATTATCAGTGATGCTGCGCCCCTGAGAAAAGCCCCCTGCTGTGGAGAGATGATGTGAGCCATCACAGAACACATTTGGGATACCAGGATGCGCGCACATACTTTGTATAAGGTGGTGAGACTAATAGGTCGGAAGTGCTAAGGAGAGGAAGCATCAGGGCGTTTGGGCACCAGGGTGATAAGAGTCGATTCCAATCTGCTGGAATTGCTTTAGACTGAAAAATAACCTGAATAGCTTGCACCACCTCCTGTCCAACAATATCTCAGTAGTGGCGAAAGAAAACAGCCGGAAACCCATCAGGTCCAGGAGCCTTGTCAATACCAAGATCCCATAAAGTCCACCAAATATCATCCCAGTAATCGGACGGATGAGAAGAGCATTCTCACATCAGAGACCCTAGAGGAAGGGGAGACCGGAAAAATAGGGTACCCTTCACCAGAGTGCTCAGACTATCTAGACTGAAAGAAATGGAGCATCTGATCCCTGATCATATGGAACTCCTTCTGAGGGTTGCCCTCCTCGTCAATAAGCCATCTAATGCGGTTCGCAGCACGGCGTTTTAGAGTGGCTTGGTGAAAGAATCTAGTGTTGGAGTCCCCTTCCTGAATCCACTGAATGTGGGACCTCTGCCTCCAAAAGTCTCCTGTTGTAAAAAGAGAGTGATGAAGAGACAAGTTGGTTCTAAGGGTCAAAAGATCAGAATCAGGAAGATATCCCTCTTGGTCCTCCTTTGACTGCAGAGACGAATAATAGACTCGTCTGCTCAACCCATCGAACAATGTCCCCCACCTCCCTTCTACTCCAACTACAAAGTCTACGTCTAGCAAGAACAGACGCCGAGAAAGTCTGTAGGTGGCACTCCCTCTGACAAGCAACCGCCAAACCTGTGAGATGACAGATCTAGCAGAATAGAAAGTCCATAATTTCTCAAATCGGAACACCCTACTCTGCTGGAGAAACAGTCAGTAGAAATCAGAATAGGACAATGATCCGAAGCAATTCTAGACAGATGAGTAACATTGGCTGAGGGAAAAAGCTGGAGCCACTGAGGATTGGCCAAGGCTCTATCCAGTCTTTCCCACACCCTAGCTGAACCCTGACGATTGTTACACCAGGTGAACTGAGGCCCAGAGAATCCCAAATCCAAAAGACCAGCTGAAGCAATGAAGTTCCTGAACTCAGCTTTCCGCTGAATCAATCGCCTGCCTGCCACCTCTTTTCTCATTGGCCCCGACAATGCAGTTGAGTCACCCGCAATGAGAGAAGGAATACCCTGGGATAGCAAAGAATGAATCTCAGCCCATAGCACCCGGCGCACCCTGTAGTCAGTGCTAGCATAAGCACCCGATAGAAGCCAGGGACCATGAGATTCGTCGGAAACAACCAGAGCAACTTGTTGACCACAGTAATGAAAGCATCCACTTTGATATTGTCAGCTCTCCACAAAACCACAATACCGCCGGGAGACCAACAGAGTCAATACATAGGAAACCCAAGATCTGAAGACCATATGTCGGAAGCGAGCAGACTGGTCCCCGAAAACCGAGTTTCCAGAAGAACACAAATATCAAAACCATGAAGCTGTAGTAGCCTTCCAAACGCAGAGCGAAACGATGGTTTCTGGGCTCCGCGCACATTCCATACAAGAATCTTCATTCCGAGGCATGAAAGGGGGGAACCCCCACCCTATCCCCCATCAACTCATCAACAAGGCGGTCGTCAGCTGGAAGAGAACCCACAGCAGGTTCCTTACCCCTACAATCCTCCGGATGGAACGAATCCATGGATACGACTTCCACATCCCGAGAGCGAAATCCTTAGAGCAGGACGATTCCATGGCTTCAGCCTCCTTCCCCGAAGGATAGCCTTCTTAAGCAGAAGGACCACCGAATCATGAGTGGCTGCCTCCATCTGGGCTGGCAAGGAGAGACCTGAAGCAGACCGCAGACCTGGCCCTTCCTTGCGATGAGACTTCTTCTTCCCTGGCCCCGATAGGTCAAGAGACCCCGGGAGAGTCAACAGTTGCTAGAAAGGTGAAGGACCCATGTGATCTAGCTTTCCCCCCCAATAGAAGTCTTCCCTTTTCCCTTAGTGGTCCTGGATACCACTCGCTGCGAAGCAGGTCCTCAGGCCGGGTCCTCTTGGAAGGGCCAGAATAGCCATCCTCTCGGGACTTAGGCTGCTCAATCGATGTATCAGGCTCTAAGAATGCAAAAGGATTAGAATCATTGCCCTCATCATACCCTTTTAGCAACCCTTTCTAAACTTTGCTACAGTACCAACCGGCACAGGGCTTCCTTCAATCACTGAGACCAGTTTTGCTCTGCTCGGCTGCCTGGGCCAACACTGCCTGGGTCAACAACACCATCAGAGGAAGGCTCGATGCCGACTTCTCCGCATGGACCATCCCTCCCTAGGACTTCGTCACCGCGGAAGGAGAGAGCGAGGCAATCCCCCTGCTCGGCTGCCGGCGGGCTGGTTTCTTAGGAAGTTTGCCATCCGTCGACCAAAGCAGGGGATGACCCGGAGAACCGATTCACCCGACGGAGGTTCCTGGAGGATTTCGGCGCCTGATAGCAGCCATCCAGGGCCCAAAAGCAGGACCGAAGAAAGAGGCACGGAGGAATCTGTCATAGCCTGGCAAGATCTAGAGAGATGCACTGATCCACAATCACCGCAAATTCCTTCAAGATTTTCATATGAGAACTGTTGCCAAAATGGATCTCTGCTGCCACGGATCCGAGTGCCTGGCCGAAGGTTATACTCAGATCGACTCGGACACAGGCCCGCGCAAAGCTTCCCACTTCCTTGCCTTGGTAGATTCATCAGAATAAGGAATTGCCCAGCCACTACAAGGATGGACGACAGAATTTCATCACTCAAAACTCAATTGGAAGCTTTGGCAACCGTATCCAGAGTAGAGCAGAATGGATGGAGCTGTCGACTGGAACGAATTCCGGACGCCACTCTGCAGTGATGATCGGATTGTCCCATTAACAACCCAGGGTCTTCCCAAAGCAAGAGCCTTAGCTCGGATGTTAGAGAAATGGAAGATGAAATGCTTATTCGCCAAGGCTAGAGCTTCGATTTCACCTGTCAACCCCGCTCGGTGGAACTCTCGAACTATGATTTCTGGCGGAATCCAGCGAGAGAGCAGCGAGGAGGATAGCATGACTCCCCCATCTTTCTTCTTCAACATCCAGAGAGTGCACCGGCACTTGGACTATGTTCGGATACCTCCGTTCCAGCCCCCACTACCGCGGAGGAGGCGAAGGGCAACCCATTCAAACCCACTTCCACGGGCCTGATGCCACGCCGTGCCGGACATCCCTGCCCCAACAGACTCGCCGGGACGCAGTTGAGCTGGAGTCCCCATCAGTCAAAGAAGCAGGCCAGAGAAAACAAACCAGAGCGCCGGGGATCAGAGAAGATGAAGACGGAGCCCAAATCTTAAAGCAGACTCGACAGAGGAAAGCTTCTAACCACCGAAGTCACGAGACTCTCTCTTCTCTCTACTCTCTCTATTTATTTTTGAT
This sequence comes from Calamus simplicifolius, assembly GCA_900491605.1. Taxonomy (NCBI): domain Eukaryota; kingdom Viridiplantae; phylum Streptophyta; class Magnoliopsida; order Arecales; family Arecaceae; genus Calamus; species Calamus simplicifolius. Next base: position 112,483 of record UESW01003875.1, read on the forward strand.
AACCATATTGATGTGTGTAGTGCGATATGTTCTGAAAAGATTGATAAATATTTAAGATTACTTTGAAAAATTTAAAAATCTGATTCTTACCATGGAATTAAATAACTTTATACTTTCGGTAGGAGAAAATCTTCAATTTTTTTTTTTTTTTGCTATTGCTCCTAGAAATAAAACATGATTTGTGAGAGAGGTAAAGACCAGTTTCTCTCAAAATACCTTTAATATTAATGTAATATAATATATTAATATCTTGTTACAAAATAATAAAAATTATTATGTTAGAATATATAATAATTAATTATTTCAATATTATTGTATTTATATAATCATTATAATTATTTTAGTATTTTATACTAATATATAAATAAAATTTAATATTATGTAATATAATATAATATTAAGTTTATCATATAATTAATATAATTTAAAAATATTATCAAATTATTATTATTATTA
>UESW01003875.1:113624-261124 GCA_900491605.1 Calamus simplicifolius
TATAAACTAAACGCCTTCTTAAGACATAATTCTAGTGCGGTGAGGTCAAGTGCAATACAAATGGTGCATGATAATTTGTTGTCCCAGGAGTAGTTGAGTGACTCACACAACTTTGCACTTTGGCTCCACCTTAGGACATTCCTACGAGCAACCCTATAGATAATTCTTAGGGATGGCAACAGTTCAAAAATAAATCGAGGCAATTTATACCGGTAGCTTTTGTTAGAAAAAATATCTTCATTCCCTGTCTCGTGAAGCCGTTATAGTTAACGGAGCGAGAACTGACTCGAGCAAACGGGTACCCTGTTTGCCCATTTACATAAAAAATAAAATTATTTTATTAAATTATAATTTATTAAAAATTTAAAAAAAATTAGGATAAGATAGAATAAACCGTAACAACCAATCGTTGATATTGATACATCTAACAGATTAGCTTTAACTCGCAACAAAAGAATACATTCAAATTTCAAAGCAAAAAATAAAGACTATCTTTCTTTAGAAATAAAGAAAGAGATGAGGGTACCAAAGAAAAAAGGGTGTTGGAGGGCGTCAATGGGCGTCGATGAGGCAGCGATTGAAGACGATGGAGTAGATTCAAAACTTCAAAGTTTAGATCAACATGGAGTAGGTTCAGACTTCATTGGCTACTATGCTTATATAAAGCTAACGGGGACAGATGGATAAACAGGGATGGGGCGGAGAATACTGTTCCTGGGCTATTTACCTGTTTAGTCATTAACAAAAAATTTTTATTATCTGTTAAGCCGTTTAAAATGAAGATTCTTTGATCCGTTAAAAATAATACCGATAAGGTAAATGAAGAAATGAAAAAAAATTGCCAACGCTAATAATTCTTGCCATCTTCTGAAGTATAGTATATCCCAGCCAGGAAGAGACTTGTTTTCCATTTTGCAGGTACTTTATTGAACTACGTGTACAATGTTACGAATAGTTTAAGATTTTGAAATTTAGAGGTTGATTAACAAGGTACCAGAGCTAGCTAAGGAAATATTATGGATTTATATCTGCATTTAGACCTGCTTTCATTCTTATTTTGAATTATTCATCACTCATTTATGCCTTCACATGTATGGTCTAAGACGCGTAAAAGAGGGTGTTTAAGGTTTGACATCATTAGTCAACTTTATTTCTTATTGATTTTTGCTTCCAAGTTTCTTACAACAAGATCTATAGAAGAAATTGAGCAAATGATTAAGTGGGAACCCCTGTAGTCTGTGTATTTTCTCTATTCTTTCTTGACACTTTCTTGGTTGAGCTATATATCATTGACTCGTTCTGAAGTTATCTTTAAATTGTTTATACCTTTTAAGTGCATGGTCCAAGCTGTACCTGAGGAAAGTTGTTAAAGCCTAATATACGTTGTTGACCTCTTAACATCTCAAGATCTTAAAATATAGTGGTTAGTTAATAGATACAAATTATCGATAGATACGTTAGGACTTAAAGGTGAGCATGATTGAATTAGGTCGATTTTACGCCATAATCTAAAACCAATCTCATTAGGATTAGCTTTAAAGTTTGGACTTAGAATCGAACTAAATCGAACAAATCTTAGAACCAATCTAGAACTGACCCAAAAGATTGATTTATTTTTGAGACAGCTCCAGAAATTTTTTATTTCTCTTTTTGTTTAATATATGTATGATATATAATGATTAAACTTTTTCTCTTCATTGTATTTAATAAAAAATATAAAGTATTTGTTGACTAAGCCAATAGTTGGGATCTCTTAGTAGAGATGGTAAATAATTTATAAGATCTATCATCTTAGGTTCGATTCTTAGAAACATTTCAATTTTTATTTTTTTAAAATCTAGCCAAAAAGAGAGGGTGGTTGGTTCCTTGGTTTCGAGTTATATTCATATAGCATTGGATCATTGCTCAATCCAAGTTTCTTGTTAAATATCTATAAGGAAGAAATTTGAGTAATTCCTAAAGGAATAAGTTATTTGCAAATTGCTCAATAAATGGTTTTCAATAGATTGAAGAAATTCTTATTTTATGGTAAACCTAATTTCTTACCAGCTATGATTCTATCTTTTGAAATTATCATGCATGATTGAACTTTGTTTTTTGAAAAATATGATGAGAGTACCACCACCACAAGTTATAGTGAGCACCTCTCCACTAGGAAGAGCAGAACAAACCAGTTGAAATATGTTCAATCCAATCTTTTTTAGAATATGGTACAAGTATGCTTTCCATGTTCAGGTCTTCTTGGATTTTGAAAGGTATGAAAACTAATCAGAGTTCATTTATCAGGGAAGGAGAGTGCATGTACTCATTTCAAAAAGATGATTTAATTTTTTTGCTGAATTGTGCTGTAAAATCGTGTGCGAGGTCTCTTCGTCCCAACTCTGTCTGTTTCAGGTGATTTAAGATTCATGCTTCCAGCGTTTCTTCATCCTATCTCTGGTGTTTCCAGGGGATCTGCTCCCGGCTTCTCTGCTGGAGATGTCTGATGGTTGTTCTGTCTCGATCTCCGCTATGGATCGCCATCCGGAGAGCGGTGCACCGTCTCGTCGCAAGGGAGGCAGTCTGTTCACCTGGTCTGCTCCGTCCCATCCCCTGATGAAGTTGCTGGGCTGGAGCTTCAGTTCCCGAACATCATCCAGCTTCCTACGGCGGTGATTGACTGGGAGGCTGAGGACTGGTCTTCCTTCGGCTTGATTGTCCGATCATTGTCTGATGGGTTCCCCCTGAAGCTGTGATCAAGGAACTCCGTCGGGCTGGTCTTGCGGGCCGAATCGACTCTATCTCCCTTGCCCACCGTACTTCCTTGCTCAAGTTTGAGCTCCCGAAGGCAAGAGGCGCTACCCTGCGGCAGCCCTGGGTTGTGAATGGCCAGCCGTTAGCGATGGATGTTTGGAGACCGAACTTCGTCCCTGCGGATGATGCTGTGAGAACTGCTCTGCTTTGGATTCGTCTTCCCAATCTTCCGCTGGAATATTGGAACGAGGAAACTCTTGCAGTATTTTATCAGTGGCTGGGGAGTTTGTGGAGGCTGATGCTTTTACTAAGGAGAGACGACGGGGAAGCTATGCTCGTGCCTACGTTAGGGTGGATCTAAGCAAGCCACTCCGGCCGGGGGTGAGGTTCAGAGCGCATGATTCCCCCTTCTGGCAACAATTCACGTACGAGCATGTTGATTGCTTCTGCTCTCACTGTGGATCTATTCATCTGTTAAGTCCTTGTTCCTCTTCAATGGGTTCTGGGGTCCCCTGCTAGCTCCACAATTCGGCCCTTGGATGGCCGGCTTCGACACCGAAAACCCTCCCCTGGTGTGGAGTTCTCGTCTAAGGTCAGGATAGGGGAGTCTTCAGGTAAGGCCAACTCTAAGTCTGTGGAAGAGGAGGAAGGATGGCAGAAACCAGGAAAGTCTTCTCGGAGGAAGACTGTGCCGTCGCCCTCCATCTCTAATGTGGCAATCATCACGGAGGATAAGTCCTAGGCTGTGTCCCAGGGAGAAATGAGAACGTGCCGGGAGTCTTCCGTGCCGGTTACTGTAGCTCCTGGAATGCCTTTTAATTCGGCTCCTGTGGCCATTTCTGGGACTTCCTTTAAATGTGGAAACCACCCCAAAGTTCAAAAGCCTCCAAAGGAAGAAAGACGACCAATCTCCCTCTCAAGAAGAAGGAGAAGTATCTGTCTTCAAAATCAGTCTTTAATTTCAAGGCTGAGTCTTCTGTGGCTAAGGAAACTGATTCCTCTTGTGATTTTGGTACTCAGATGATTGCCAATGGAAAAGTGGTTGTTAATCCATTTAGCCTTACTGGCTCGGATCGCTGGGCCGGATGCTCCAAGGCCTGGGATGATGCTAATCCAGCCTCCCTGAAAAGAGCTCGGGCTGTTGAGGTCATGGGGCCTATGTTGCCCACTAAGGCTTCAATAGATCAGGTTTCAAAAGAGAAGGGCCGTGGGGTGTCTATTTTTGATCAAGGTTCATTAGTGGAAGTTGTTCCTCCTCTGCCACTGGGCCCCAGGGTGAAGATGCTCATGTGACTGCTCATACTGCAATGAAAGTTGCTATAGCAGCTTCTCCTTCTGGCTCGAGGGAAGATGGATCTCCCTCTTCGGATTAGAGTGATACCGTTCCTATGGACTCAGTTCAGCAGTTGGCTCGCCATGATCAGGTTGTTAGTCAGTCACTGGATCAGGGACCCCAGTTGCCGTGTCTTGATTCGGGAGATCAGATAGATATGATGATGATGGGGGCTCAGGGTGGGGCCTAAGGCTATTTGCTTCTTATATTATGAAGATTCTTATTTGGAATGTTCGGGGAGCGTTGAAACCATCCTTTCGCTCCTCCTTTGGTAGGCTTTTGCAGATTCACCATTTTGATATATGTGTTTTGTTGGAAACTTGTCTGTCGGGCTTTAGTCTTCAGCGGTTCCGTCGACAAGTTTCCCGTTATTGGTCTTCTTATGCTGTAGAAGCTAATGGTCTCTCAGGGGGTATTTTGGCTCTCTAGTGGAACCCTGCTATCCGTATTGATGCTTTTCATCACAGTCATCAGCAGGTAGCCCTGATTATTTCTGAGGGGAACCTTTCGCCCTGGCTGCTTCTGGGAGTCTATGCAAGTACTATTTTTGTCAGCGCACGGCCTTTGGTCAGAGATTCTCACCTTATTAGGCCAGGGCCTTCCCACTCTTATTGCGGGGGATTTTAATTGCATTCTGGATGCTTCTGAGAAGCATGGGGGGCGTCGATTTGTGGATTCTCCTAACTTCATGGAGTTCGCTCCTTCATCTCTTCGGGGGTCTCTTTGATCTGGGTTTTTTGGGGCTGCAGTTTACTTGGTGTAATAACCGAGTGGGTCTGCTCGGGTGTGGGAGCGGATGGTTGGCTTTGGCCTCCTCATCTTGGATGCAGTCCTATTCCGGGGCTACTACTACTCATCTTCCGCGGATTGCATCTGACCATTGTCCCCTCCTCATCTCTACTGAGTGTCTAATCTCAGGTGGGGCCTTTTCGATTCGAACAGTTTTGGATGCATTATTTTTCGACCCGGTCCTTGATTAGTCAGGCTTGGCATATAACTGTCAGAGGGAATCCTACTTACCATCTCACTCGCCGCCTAGAGCTCACCAAGCGTAGACTCTTATGGTGGCATAGGAGAGAGGTGGGGAATCTTATGCAGCAAGTTCAGGGTGTGGAAGTAGATATTTCTACCCTTCAGGCGAAGGAGGATGCAGAGGGTCAGCTATCTGATAATAATCTTCAGACTCTTAGGAGTTGTTTGTCTCTGCATCATTCCTTGCTCCGACAGCAGGAGACTTACTGGCGTCAGCGGTCCCGGGTTCAGTGGATTCAGGAAGGTGATCGAAATACCAGATTCTTTCACCAGGCCACTGTGGTTAGGCGTGCTGCCAATTGGATTCGGCGTATTACTGATGCGGATGGTAATATTCTTGAGGATGAGGAGGCTATTTGGGAGCATATTCTCCATTTCTTCAAATCCCGCTGGTCAGAGGTTACGGGCTCTGATCCTCCCATCATCACTGCTACTAGGGATGCTAGGGTTTCTGAAAGTGAGAATGGTATTTTGACTCGGGAGGTCCTAGCAGAGGAGATTCATGCTGCGATTTGGGCTTTGGGACCGGACAAAGCTTCGGGTCCTGATGGTTTTCCGCCTTTCTTCTTCTGTTACTATTGGGATAGTTGGGCAGGATGTTATTGCAGCTATTCAGGCTGTTTTCTCTTCTAGAACTATTCCTCCTGATTGGCAGAGGACCTTTCTTGCTCTGGTTCCTAAAAGAGAGAATGCTATGCTCCCTCAGCATTTCAGGCCGATCAGCTGTGCACCACTCTTATAAAGTCTATGCTCGTATTCTTGTCACCCGATTGCAGGGGTGATTCCCCGTTTGATCTCTCAAGAGCAGGGAGCTTTTATCCGTGGGCAGTATTTCTGATAATGCTCTTATTGCCCAGGAGTTTATGCATGACCTCCATCGTGCCACTTGTCGACACTCCCTCATGGCTGTTCAGTTAGATATGGAGAGAGCTTATGATTGGATGAGTTGGATGTTTCTTCGGTACACACTTCAGGAGTTTGGTTTTGATGATCTATTCACTGAGTGGGTTATGCTTTGTGTCCAAGGGCCCACTTTTTCTATTATTATTAATGGTAGTCGACGAGTTTTTTTTCTCTGCTATTGGTCTCCGTCAGGGATGCCCTCTCTCTCCATTCCTGTTTGTTCTGTGTGCTGATGATCTTTCTCGGGCTCTTAATCAGGCGGTTGGAGCTTCTTTTGCAGCCTTACATGCCTGGGCCACATGGTCCTCCTCTCACTCATCTTCTCTTCGCTGATGACTGCATCTTGCTTAGCCCAGCCTCTGTCCAGAATGCAGCTGCCTGTTCTGCTATTATTTTGGCTTATGTCGGGCCTCGGGGCAACAGGTCAATCTGCAGAAGTCCATCCTCTGTTTCAGTCCTTTGACCTCTCCCCGTTGTCGTGCTGCTATCTCCCAGCTGTTAGGGATCTCGTCTGTCACTGATCGTCTGATCTACCTGGGTACCCCTATTTCAGGATGACGGTCCAGGCAGCAGGACTTTGGGGACCTTAACCGTTGGATCGCTGCCCGACTGGATCGTTGGCAGGTTTCGGGTCTTTCTATGATGGGGCATATCACTCTGATCCAATCTATCCTCACTTCGCTTCCTCTCTATCTGTTATCCAATACTTTGATCCCTACGACTTGCCTCCGTCGGATTGAGAGACGGATATGGGACTTTCTCTGGGCATCTATGCAGGGGGGCCACGGCATCCATCTTTTGGCTTGGGACATGGTTTGCTTGCCTACGTGCGAGGGTGGTCTTGGGATTCAGTCCTTGGTGCTCCGTCGTGAGGCTATTTTTGCGAGACATGCTTCAAGATTCTTGTTGGACCCCCACTGTTTCTGGAGTACTGTTATGCATGGTCGATACGGTGGCTGGACTTCTGGATCAGCAGTGAGTATTCCTCGTGGATGTTCCTATTTATGGCGAGCTATCTGCCAGGCAACCCCTACTGTTATGTCTGATATCCATTGCATGATTGGCGATGGAACTCAGTTGATGTTATTCGGGACACTTGGCTAACTGATCTTCCGTTATCACGCTGGCCTACTTTCATCAGCTCTGATGTTGAACCCCCTCTGCTTGTTTCATCTTTGATATGCCAAGAGAGTGTTGGTTGGAATGCTCCTATGGTGTCTCGTCTGTTTGGGGCTGAGCTAGCTCATAGGATTCTTGTCATGCCACTTGCCCGTTCAGCTGGTCCAGATGTCAGACTTTGGCGCCGATCTCGTCTTCCTTATGCCCCCATTAGGGATCTGATGGCCCGCTTCCGCTCTCAGTCTTCGGACTTTGGTGATGTCGCTTGGATTTGGCGTTTGCTAGTTCACCCTAGGATACAGCTCTTTTTGTGAAAGCTCATGTGGGATCGCCTACCTACCTGTTCTCTCCTGGCTGATCGTGGCCTCTCTATATTGCCTCTCTGTCGATATGTGGGATGCAGGATGAATCTGTTGATCATGTTATATTCTTGTGTTCGCGTGCATCTCAGATATGGCAAAGGATTCATTTTACCCCATGGTTGGTGGAGGAGGGCCCTATCCGTCTTTCGTTCCTGCAGGCTCTCCATTTGTCCACCCGGTGTGGCCCTTGCTTCCAGGGTATTTTATCTACCTATTTGGCTTATCATATTTGGCTGACTCGGAACCAGATTATCTTCAATGAGGAGACAGTCTCACCCCAGGGGATCATCCGCCGTGCTCTATTTCATGCCAAGGAGTACACTCGCTGTCATTCTGGAGTTCATAATGATGGGCCTGGCCATTGGGACTCCCCTGCTGCTTTGGCAGCGCACCGTTCTACGATTTTCGTCTCTTGGAGCCCCCACCCCCGGGTTACATCAAAGTGAACTTTGACGGCTCTGTCTTCGATCATATTGCTGGATCTGGGTTTATCATTCGGGGGTCTGAGGGTCAGTTACTTGTGGCTGGGGTCATAGCTCTATTGATATTTTGGTCCATATGGCAGAACTTCAGGCTGCATGGGCTGGCATCACTCATGCTGTCAGACATTTGGGCTATCGCCGGTTGATTATTGAGGGAGACTCCCTAATGATTATTCGGTGGCTTAGACGGGATGGAGATTCTTATTCTCTTCTGAATCCTTTGATCAGGGATATCCACTAATTCACATCCTACAAGTTGAAGATCAGTGCCCATCACCTTCAGAGTTTCTAGTTCCCTACTACATTTGTTCAAACAACCTTAAGTTGTCTATATTTTGCCGTAATAGAAACAAATAAAAAAATATTCTTAATCTATTACGATAAAAAATATATTTGCAAAAATAAAAATAAAAATAAAATCTAAACCTATTACGGTGAAATTCATATTTCATCGTAATAAATCTAATTATTACGGTAAAAAATGGTTTCACCGTAATATCATGAAAAAAATATAAAAAAATAAATATTAATCTATTACGATGAAAACTACTTTTCGCTGTAATAGAGTGAAAATAAATAAAAATAAAATCTAAAAGTATTACGGTGAAAATCTTATTTCACCATAATAGCAAGAAAAAAAAAATATTCTTAACCTATTACGGTAAAAAATATATTTGGCAAAAATAAAATAAAAATAAAATCTAATTTTATTACGGTGAAAGTTATATGTCGTCGTAATAAATCTAGTTATTATGGCAAAAAAATGTTTCGCCGAAATAGCACGAAGAAAAAATATAAAAAAATTAAAATTTTAATCTATTACGGCGAAAGCTACTTTTTGCCATAATAGAGCGAAAATAAAAATAAAAATAAAATCTAAAAGTATTATGATAAAACTTATATTTTGTCGTAATAATGAATATATATATTTTTTATTAAACTAAAAATTTATTAGGGCAAAAAGTTTTTTCTTCACCATAATAGCATAAAAATAATTTAAAAAAAAATAAAATTAAGACTTATTACGATGAAATAAAAAGTTCATCGTAATAAGTAAATTTATTATGGCGATAGTTTTGTTTCACCATAAAAAAATAAAAATATTTTTTTAAAAAAAATTAAGAGTTATTACGATACAATAAAATGTTACCGTAATATGGTAGACTTATAACGATGAAATATATGTTCGCCATAATAACACAAAATAAAAAAATAATTTTTTATTAAAATTATAACATATTACGATAAAACGAAATGTTTTCGTAATAATAAATTTTTAACGATGAAATATATTTTACTATAATAATCATTTGTTATGGTGATTGTAATTTTTAATTTTACTGTTATAAATGAAAATATAATGACAAAAATATTTTCGCAAGTTCACCACAAATAACCTCCTTTTTTGAAGTGATTATAAGCACACTTCATGCTTTACCAAGGATGTTTATCTTGATGCTCCTCTTTTTTTAGTCATTCTTGACGCACTTCACCCATAAAGATAAGCCACAAATTAATGGGGAAGGCAGGCCCACAATGTCATTCTTATAATAAGTGCAGAATACTTAATGTAATGCAATGCGCACCGTTCATTCTTAGTGATCCCTCAAATGTTTTGATAGCTCCACCCATTTTCATATTGCAACCATCTGAATGCTTATTGTTGCTGCTGACTTTTGTTTTTCGGCTTAAGGACAATGCACATCGGAATCCGAATAGCTCTCTTTCATTCAGATGAATATACAAGATAGTCCTCACGCAGAAATCATAGGGGATCCTTACGGAAGATTCTCTGATACCTAAGTCAGTGATAAATCCTCAATAAGTAGATAAGAGGAGAAGGTTGTTGATGCCTCATAAAGGATTTCTGGAAGAGATGGCCTCTGCTTAAATTGTAAAGGCTTAGAGTTGCCTTAGAGATGCGTACCTGAGGGTCTGGACGTAGTATTTGTGCGCTGTCGAGATGTAAGCAGTTACCTGATTTTTTGGACGTGTTTTAGGGATTGACATCCGATAAGCCCAAAATTCCATCGGTTATGGGAATTGGCGGTTGATGAAGCTGATGACTCTTTATCAAGAATTTGAAATCCCGTTGATCATGGATGGAGTATCGTATTTGGCTTCCGTTTCTGTTTGGAAAGCTTACTTCGAAATCCTTGCGATCAGGGTGATTCATCCTCCGAGATATCTGGTGTGAAAATAGCAATGGCGCTTATGTTTGAGAGGATGAGGCTCGATCCTGCCGAGGCATGGGGACGACTCGGTCCACCAAGGTATGAAGACTATAGGCAGTGCCGTTTATCCTTTTTTAAGTGTGGCAATTAACAGGTCAGAGCTCAGAATAAGCCTTGCCGACTGCCATGCCTGCCAATCAATGTGGTGATGATTTTACCTTGCATTACATGCCCTCCACTCCCTAGTTCGAAGCGTAAGTTCAGGCATAAGGAGTTGAGTCTAACATGGCCCAATTTTATTGCTGGGATTTGAATTGGCAGAGGCATGTCATGATGGCTTTATAAACGCCAAGCCACCATCTCATCCTTTTCTCTTGTGGAACGAGGAGAGGCTTTTTGTTTCCACCTGAGGATGGTCGGTGGAATGATGCGTGGCAGATCCGGCGTTTGCTGCATTTGAACCGAAGGTCCGCGACGCTTGGGTTTCCTGTCGGTGACATCTCACCCTTTTGTCGAGGTAGTTTAAAAGAAGGCAGACAACGTCTTCTTTGGTTACACTTTCTTAAGATTTTGAAGATTTCGTGCCCCTCCTCCTGAAACTAAACTCTTTCTTTAAAACAAGTGTTGGCTCAGATGGCCAGCCCAAGAGGGGAGGAGGTGAATTGGGTTCTTAAAATTTTAACATTTAAAAAATAATTTCACAAAGTGATAGTGCACAAGGATATATGCATAGTGTGGTGCTAAAAATGTAAAGCAGTGTATAAAGAGAGTACAAAGAAAGAGAGACAAGCACGACAAACATAAGAAATTTATAGTGGTCGGTGTTAGTTACACCTACATCCACTCCCAAGGAACTCTTGGGCCCACACTATAATCATCCTGATTACAGCAGAGTTATTTTACAAGCTCACAACTCAACTTGTTATTTTACAATGGGATTACAATGAACCCAGCTGGTTTTCATAGGTTCACCAGCACATAACCTACAACAAGCTTTCTAGCTTGAACAAGTCTAAACTGCCTCCCTTGATTCAATACCCTGATTGAATCAATCAACAAGAATAATAGAGAAATAGTTACAACAGAAATAAAGCTCCTCAAATGAGTAAATAAGATATATAATCAAGATAGAGATAGAAGAGTATGATTTAGAAGATTTTTGAAGTTGGGCTTTTCTTCTTTTCTTCTTTTTCTCTGAAATGATCTTCCTCAAGTTGGGCTTGAAGCTTTGGAAGAGTCGTTGATATAGAGGCTTTGAAGAATTAGGGCTCTTTACTTCTCCTTTTGATTTGATAAAATCCTTTAAGATGAACTTTCGAATACTTTGTGTTGACCCTACATTGATTTGATGTTACAAAATAATTAAGCAATGATTAATTCTATTTATCAAGCTTGTTGCAGGGAAGTTCAGATGCTCTACAAGTAGTATCTTCATGCAAAAATTCTATGTGAATATATATTCATTTTATTTTGCCACCATATTGATATCAAATGAACATCTTTTAGCCCTGGCCGTTCTTTCTGGCTTGGGAGTTAGCTATTTAGCTAGCTTGGTCTTTCATTTAGCTAGCTGGCATAACATTTAGCTAACTACCAAACTTTGTCTGTGGCTTGGCCGAACGTTTTATTTTTTGAGCTAGCTGGTTAGCTAGCTTGTTGCTTCGTTAGCTAGCTGGAGTTCCATTTTAGCTAGCTGAGGTGCCTGTTACAGTTGCTAGCCAAGCCGTTTCATTTTTGAGCTAGCTGGCTAGCTAGCTCGCTTCTTCTTGGGCTAGCTAGAGTTTCTTGTTAGCTAGCTTGGCCTTTTGTGAGTTAGCTGGGTTTCATTTTAGTTAACTATGGATTTGAACGCCTCTGTGCCAGCCGTTTGCTTTGAGTATCAATTAGCTAATTAGCTAACTTGACTTCTCTGTTAGCTAGCTGGCTTGCTTTTTTAGTTGACTATCATTCCCTGTTACATGTATTGGCCCGAACGCCCCTTCTTTTTAGCTGACTGGTGAGCTAGCGATGGTTCTCTTAGCTAGCTAGCATATATGTTAGCTAACTACTTTGCTTGGAGCTAACTGCTTTCTTTCTTAGCTAACTAATTTGCACAAGTTCCTCCAGGCCGTGAGCATAAAAATTTTAGTTAGCTGGAGAGCTAACTTCCACTCCTCCAAGCCGTTTGAATTCATTTCTTAGTTAGCTGGAGAGTTAGCTAACTTTTGGTTCAGTTAACTGGAAAGCTAGTCTCTCACTGGGTGTATGGCTGCCTTCTTTTCCATTAGTTAGCTAATGAGCTAACTCTCCTGGACGGATGCTTTATTGCCTTTTGAGTTGAGTTAGTTGGGAAGCTAACTACCAGTGGCTCAGTTAGCTAAATAGCTAACTCATCATTCTCTAATAGCTTTGTTTCTCCTACAGACCGAGAGCCATTTATTTTTAGTCAGCTGGGAAGCTAGCTAACATTTCATGGCTACTTCTTCCTGTCGCATGGATTGCCTGCTCAGTTAGCTAAGAAGCTAACTATCTTTTGGCTTGGTTAGCTAATGAGCTAACTATTGAGCTAGCTGGTTAGCTAGCTAGGGCTCTTGCTCTCTTTCTAGCCGATCGTCTTCAAAGATTTTCAGCTACCTGGAATTAATTCTAGTCAGCTACCATTCAAGCGTTTGGAGTTCTTCCTTCCTCAAATGGATCAAGTGCATTCAATACTTAAGGGAAATAATCTCAACGGTTATCTTTTCTTCCCATTTTACTTTCCATTTGTTTCCAATGTATCTAACGGATATTCTTTGTGTTGGATGCTTATAAATAGTTGTGATTAGAAGAACAACATGACGGATTTGAAAGACAAATCAAGAGAAGAAAATCCAAGAAAAAGAGCCTTTATTGCATATTCTTCGGAGTGGTGAAAGAAAGATCGTGTGCATTTAAGTTGTCAAATCTCAAGATCATTCATTGCTCAAGTCGTCCAGATCAGTTTAAGCTCTCAAGCAATCAAGCTTCAGATCCCTTGAAGTTCTTCATTTATTGCTGAGGAGTTGCTTCAAATTTGTAAAGTATATGCTTATTGTAGGAGCTACTTGATCTCATTTATTCTAATCACTTGTAAAAGGGGTAGAGTTAACCCTTGTTTGTGTTGGCCTCCTTGTGTTGTTAAACAAGAGGACTAGCCTGGTAAGGCTAGGGGTTGGCTTTCTTGTGTCGTACAAACAAGAGGACTAGCCGGGAAGGCTAGGGGCTTGGCTGCCTTATGCCGTATAAACAAGAGGGCTAACCGGGAAGGCTAGAGGTTGTAATCGTTGTGATACGATTAGTGGAATTCCCAAAGGTTTGAAAAGTAGACGTAGGTGCTGGGTTTAGCACCGAACCACTATAAACTCTCTTGTGTTTGTGGTTGCTGGTTTTTCTGTGTTATTATCATTCTGTGTACTTCACTACACCACTGCCAAGTAATTTCGAAATTAGGGTTAAAGCACATATTTGCGATAGTAATTAATTTTAATAACCCAATTCATCCCCCTCTTGGGTTGCTACATTTGGGCAACAAGTGGTATCAGAGCAAGTGCTCTTGATTACTAGCTTTGATTAGCTTGAGCCAAGATCAGTAGTGTTGGCCCAGATGTCAACCCAAGAGGGGGGGGGGTGAATTGGGTTCTTTAAAAAATTTAAACCTTTTGAAATAACCCCAGCGGAATAAAAATGCAGATTCAAAAACAAAAACAACAAAGATAGAGATAGAGATGAAGATAAAGAGAGATCACGGCAAACACAAAGATTTTATAGTGGTTCGGTGTACCTACACCTACGTCCACTCCCAAGACCTCTTGGGTCCACACTATAATCAAACTGATTACAGCAGAGTTGTTTTGCAAGCTCACAACTCAAACTTGTTGTTTTCCCGGGTGCACAACGAACCCAGCCTGGTTTTCAAGGCTCACCAGCACAAAACCTAACCACAAGCTAAATGCTTGCACCAAGGCTAACAGCCTCAACTAATCAATCACCAGATTGAACAGCAAACAGTATTTGTTTTTCAAGCAAACAGCTCCTTCAATGAGCAAATAATCAATAATGAAACAAGGATTAGAAAAAGCCTGATTCGAAGATCTTGGTGGCTTCTTCTTCTTCTTTTCTTCCTTTGAATTGAATCTCAATTCTTCTTGAAGTTGAGAAGATTCTTCCTCTTTCTTTTGGGAACTGAATCTTGGATTCTCTTCTTTTTGGAATTTGAGCTTCTCTTGAGATTCAGGCTCTCTCTTTTTCTTTTTGAATTGGGATTTCTCTATTTCCTTTTTCTTCTTTTTTTTCCTTCTTTTTTTGAATGATTCTTCCCTTTTTATAGATTTCTTTTTTTAAACTAGTTAGTGTAAACAAAATATATCCGTTAGAATAAAGTAAAATAGAAATATTACCGTTAGAGCTGATCTGGCAATTTGAGTTCCAGTGGGTTGGAGTCGCTCTAACTTTTCTGGAGTCGGCTCTAACTCGAAACATTTAATCCGATTCTGGAGTCGTCTCTGACTTTTCTGGGGTCGACACAAAATTCTTCTGGAGTCGACTCTAACAGTCTGGGAGTCGACTCTAAGTCGTGGCCTGAAAAATCCAACGTTCTGTTTTTCTGATAGAGTCGGCTCTAACAGTCGGAGTCGACTCTAAGTCTGTGCCAGTGGAGTCGGCTCTGTGATTCCATGTGTCGACTCTAATGTCTGCAATCTTACCTTGACATTAGATTCGAACCAGAACTTGATTTGACTCTTGATTTTGATCATCAATAGACTTATAATCTGAAAAACTTAATCAAAATCATTAGTAACTTCAAATGTTATACTCAAATAGTTTTGTTAATCATCAAAATCCTCAATTGGGTCAACAATCTCCCCCTTTTTGATGATGACAAAAACTTTGAGTATATGCATTAAAAAATTCATTTGAATTGAGATTATAGACATTGTTAAAGCTTAAGACTTTTAATAAGAATTTGATGCCAATATTCAAAATGAATAAAATAAAGTCATCAATTATGATTTAACTATATAAGAAAATTTATTAAGCTCCCCCTGCATTGAATAGCTCCCCCTATCTGAATTTTCTGATTAAAATTCTCTCTTT
Source organism: Calamus simplicifolius (assembly GCA_900491605.1). Classification (NCBI taxonomy): domain Eukaryota; kingdom Viridiplantae; phylum Streptophyta; class Magnoliopsida; order Arecales; family Arecaceae; genus Calamus; species Calamus simplicifolius. Next base: position 128,854 of record UESW01003875.1, read on the forward strand.
CTTTTTCATTCATTTCTTTTTCTTCTTTCTTTTGCTCTGCATATACAACCATCTCTCCCCCTTTTTTGTTATCACAATAAGGTGAGTTTAGATAAAGAAAGTTATTAGAGAATGTTGGTTCAATAAGACATAGGGATTCAAGCATCAATCATAGACAATTTGAAAAGTGTAATTGCATTAATAAGAACATTACATAAGTGATTCAAGTACATTCCAAAAGATACATTAGTAATAAACTAAAGAAAGAAAGAAACCTAAGATACAAAGGATCAAAATCAAAATCAAATGCTTATACAATTTTCTTTAAATGTCCAATCATTTCCATAACATCATCTTTTTGAGTTTCTTAAAACTTTCAAGACAAGCTTCAATTGAGAGACGGCAAGGTCAATATCTTTCAGTTGACCAGTTGCATGAACATAAGATCCCAGAACCGTCAGCAATGCCTTCCATCCTTTCAAAAATTTTATGAAGATCAGTGCTAAAGGATTCGACGGAATTGCTAATGGAAAAAGAAATCATGTCAAGTCTTGAATTAATCTCTGATTGAATCTCTTTTAATTGATTAATCTCATTGATCTCTGACTATCATACTCAGCAAGTAAAGCTCTGAGCTGACCAATTTGCTCCTCAGAAAATCTTCAGATGCCATGCTGACTGATGTGGAAGGAGCTAGGTCCAGCTTCTGAGGGTCCAGCAGATGGTCCAGAAGGTCAGGGAGATGGTCCAGCAGATGGTCAGGAATATCTTCTCCTCTGACTTCCTCAACTCTAACTCTCTCAGCTCTGGCCTCATGTCCTCCTTTATCCAATTCCATTTCTTTTCTGAAGCCCATCCGGTGAATTGTAGAGACACTATAGTAATCTGTATGCCTTAATTTCTTAGTGGCTCATTATCCATTATAAGTACACCTTGGCTTCTGAATACCAATGTAAAACCATACCATATGGCAATGTAGATCTCTTCTTAGTAGCTGCCTCGCCATATAGCCTATCATCATCCAGCAAGATTTGACAGGTCTTCCAGTGAGAATGCAGTCCATCAATAAGAATGTCTCGCTCCGAGACATATTCAAACCTTCCGATTTTAGGAAATAAAATTCTTCCACAATATTGTGAAGTAATCTGAGTTCCAATTAAGTTGATTTGCAAGATTTCCTCAAACTCAGAAACTTCTCTCCCTAACATCCTTGATAGTGCACCTCCTCTATCTTCATGATGATATTCAATAAACCAACGGTAGGCATTTCCAATAGATTTCCAAGGATTCAGCTGTGATTACCTTGTTCCTCTTACAACACTACTAAGCCTCCCTCTCCTCTACTAAATCATTATAAAACTCTCTCACTAGGGCAGGGTAAGTAGGGATATCCAAAGAACAGACCTTCTCCCATCCCATTTCTTTCAAACATCCCAAGCCCTCCGAAAGAAATCAAATTTTTCTTCCGGTTGTAATGGCCTTACCAGCTAATTGGTCGACTTTGGAGAAGATGGTGAGGGTGGAGAGTCATCTTGAGTGGCAGATGAAGAAGATGACGAAGGTTGCCTCCGATTTGAACGGCGCTTCGTCGGAACAGTCGAACCACCAATGAAGCCGCCTTTTGGGAGCCATTGATTCGATTGGAATGAGTAATCAAGGGTTTTGAGGATTTGGGGGGTTGGAAAGTTTGGAACTTTGGTTTTGGGAGACGATAGAAATCGTTTGGGGTCGACTCCGCCCTTTTTATTTTGACCTAGTTCCACTTAGAGTCGACTCCCGAAAACGAGGTGTCGGCTCCGAACCAGAGAATCTGTCAGCGCCCGAATTAGAGTCGGCTCTACAGAAGCCAGAGTCGGCTCTAATTGCCCAGACAGAACATCAAAAAGAAGGTGTCGACTCCACAAACTGAGGTGTCGACTCCAATAGTTTCAGAGAAAAAATCAATTTCAAGGATCTGAAACTGATCAAATTAATCATCAAACTCTAGATAAGTGTTCCTTAACAATTGGGGAAACAATGAATCAAATTTCTAGATAGATTTCCTTATTGAATAGAGGATTTTCAAGAAATTATGAAGTCTAGATAGTTGTTGTCCTTAAGAGTTTCAGAAAATTATTCTAAAGGATCACAAACTCCTAATTCTCCTCTAAGATAACAAAATCTCTCCTCACTCAAAGGTTTGGTAAAATATCAGCTAATTGATCATTAGTATTAACATATTCAAGACAAACATCTTTGTTAGTTACATGTTCTCTAATAAAGTGATGTCTAATTTCAATGTGTTTAGTTCTTGAATGTTGAATTGGATTTTTAGTTAGATTGATAGCACTAGTATTATCACATTTAATAGGTTTTATCAAGTGTGATACCATAATCTTCAAGTTGTCGCTTAATCCAAAGGATTTGAGCACAGCAACTTCCAGCTGCAACATACTCTGCCTCAGCAGTAGATAATGCAACCGAATTTTGCTTCTTGCTAAACCAAGAGATTAAGTTACTTCCTAAAAGTTGGCATGCCCACTTGTACTCTTTCTATCTAATTTACAACCAGCATAGTCAGAATCAGAATAAGCAATCAATTTTAAGGTTGAGTCTCTAGAATACCATAATCCTACATTTTTAGTTCCATTTAAGTATCTAAGATTCTTTTAACAGCAATTAAATGTGATTCTTAGGATTAGATTGATATCTTGCACATAAGCAGACAGAAAACATGATATCTGGCCTACTTGCAGTTAAGTAAAGAAGTGATCCAATCATACCTCTGTAATGCTTCTGATCTACTTTCTTACCTTCTTCATCCTTGTCCAGCTTGCATGAGGGACTCATTGGCGTACCAAGAGGTTTAGCAGATTCCATACCAAATTTCTTGAGTATTTCCTTTGTGTACTTTGTTTGGTTAATGAAAATTCCCGCTTTCTCTTGTTTGATTTGAAGTCCAAGGAAGAAGTTTAGTTCTCCCATCATGCTCATCTCGAATTCTCCCTGCATTAGCTTAGCAAATTCTTGACAAAGGAGATTGTTAGTAGCACCAAATATAATGTCATCAACATAAATTTGAACGATTAATAAATCCTTTTCTTTTCTTTTCAAAAACAAGGTTTTATCAACATTTCCTCTAGAAAAGTCATTTTCAATTAAAAATTTACTTAATCTATCATACCAAGCTCTAGGTGCTTGCTTTAAACCATAAAGTGCTTTGTGTAGTTTGAAGACGTGGTTTGGAAATTCATGATCTTCAAAACCAGGAGGTTGTTCAACATAAACTTCCTCATTTATAAACCATTTAGAAATGCACTTTTAACATCCATTTGAAATAAGTTGAAATTCATATGACATGCAAATGCAAGTAGTAGCCTAATGGCTTCTAATCTAGCAACAGGTGCAAAAGTTTCATCAAAATCTATACCTTCTTCTTGATTATATCCTTTTGCAACTAATCTAGCTTTGTTTCTAATTACTATGCCATTTTCATCTAATTTATTTCTAAATACCCATTTAGATCCTATTATAGGGTGATTTTTAGGTCTTTCAACTAGGGTCCAGACTTATTTCTAGTGAATTGGTTTAATTCTTCCTGCATTGCTAACATCCAATAACTATCTTTTTCAGCTTCCTCTATAGTTTTAGGTTCTATATGAGATACAAATGCAAGATGATTATTGATATCTCTCATTGATGATCTAGTCCTTACACCTTGAGATGGATCACCTATGATTAGGTCCTTAGGATGACCATAAGCATATCTCCAATCTCTAGGTAGATCTTTATCATTATGACAGTATCAATACCATCATCCTTAGGTGAGTCATCATCCTTAACTTCAGGTTCTTGATCTGAAGATACATTTAATTTTTCAATATCTCTTTTCAAAGATGTATCTTCCTCATCATCAATTTATCTGAACTTGATGCTAAAGACTCATCAAACACTATATGAATGGATTCTTCTACAACTAAGCTTCTTATTAAATACTCTATATGCTTTGCTAGATGTAGAATATCCTAGGAAATACCTTCATCAGACTTTGCATCAAACTTCCAAGATTATCCTTACCATTGTTATGAATAAAACATTTACAACCAAATGCATGAAAATAATTTAATTTGGTTTCCTATTGATGCCATAAGTTCATAAGGAGTTTTCTTAAGGATAGGTCTAATTAGGGCTCTATTTAGAATGTAACATGCTGTGTTTATAGCTTCCGCCCAAAATATTTTGGAAGTTGGCTTTCACATAGCATGGTACGGGCCATGTCTTCTAAAGTTCTATTTTTCCTTTCTACAACTCCATTTTGTTGTGGTGTTCTAGGTGCAGAAAAGTTATGATGTATGCCTTTTTCAAAAAATTTTTCAAATAAGTGATTTTCAAATTCAGTTCCATGATCACTTCTAAGAGACACTATGGTAGTGTTTTTCTCATTTGTGACTTTCTTGAAGAATTTCATGAATATGAGAAAGTCTCATCTTTGTGAGCTAAAAACATTACCCAAGTGAATCTAGAGTAATCATCTACTATCACTAGACCATATTTCTTTCCTCCTAGACTTGTGGTTCTAGTAGGTCCAAAAAGGTCCATGTGAAGTAGCTCTAGTGGCCTAGAAGTTGAAACATTTTTAGATTTGAAAGAAGTTCTGTTTGTTTTCCAAATTGACATGCATCACATATTTTGATTATTTTCAAAATCTATTTTAGGAATACCTTTTACTAAATCCATTCTAATTATTTTGAAATTAGGTGTGTGCTTGCATGACCTAATCTACGATGCCACAACCAACCAATCTCATTCATATTAGCATTATTAGCAACTAAGCAATGATTACTTAGTAGACAAATTGTCTAATCAATCAAGTATACATTGCCATTTCTATTTCCAATAAAAACAATGCTATTATCAATGGGATTAGTAACAGTGCAATAGAAGCTTCAAATGATACTTTAAAACCTTTGTCACATAATTGGCTAATACTAATTAATTATGTTTAAACCATCAACATATAAGACATTTTCAATATATGTGGAGGGAGTTATTTGAATGTTACCAACCCAAGATTTGGCCTTTGCCATTATCCCCAAATGTAACTACTCCTCCTCTTTTGCTTTCAAGGGTGATGAATTGATCTTTGTCACCCGTCATGTGTCTTGAGCAGCCACTATCAGATACCACTTTCGCTTTGATCTTTTGGCCGCAAGACACTCCTGCAAAAATTCAAGTCTTATGTTTAGGTACCCAAGCCTTCTTGGGTCCTTCATGGTTAGTAGCAATAAAAATTGTTCCTTTGGGAACCCATATTTTCTTTCCTTTAATATTTAAGTTTTTATAGGTTTTAGAATTTTACATTCATAAGATTTATGTCCTTTTTTTACATTTAAACATGTAAAATTACTTTGGCCAGCATACAAAAATATTTTTCAGTGATTTTTGTTTTTAAGTGTTATATCCTAATCCAGCTTTATCAAAAACTGCTTTTTGACTATTTAATAACATGTTAAGTTTAGTTGAGCTTAAGGTAAATTTATCAACTATTCTTATATTTTTCAACCTCTTCCTTAGTTTATCATTTTCATTGAAATTAATTCTTTTTCTTTTACCAAAATTTTATTTTCAGATTTAAGTTTCTTAACTTCATTATTAAGATTTTCTTTTCTTTAATGAAAGTTGAATTTTCATTTTTCAAAAGCTTGTATTTCTTTTTCAAAACCTTGAAATTCCGACAAGTTCATTAAAAGCATCAAATAATTCATCAAAGCAAACTCATCGCAAGGGTTTCGGAACTTACCTCATCATTGTCGTCCGCCATAAAACATACATTTGCAACTTCCTTTTGTTCTTCTTCTTCGGAAGAAGATTCTTCGCTATCACTCCAAGTGCCACATAAGCTTCTTTTTCTTTTTGTAGGCTTTCTTTAATTTAGGACATTCATTCCTAAAGTGCCCCGGTTTATTACACTCATAGCAAGTCAAGGGGTCTTTCTCTTTTTCTTTGTCCTTGTCCTTGTTCTTATCCTTTTCTCCTTCCACTTTGCTCCAAATTTCTTCTTGTGGAAGGGTTTCTTTCTCCTCATGAATCTTTTAAACTTTTTAGCTAAGAGAGCAGTCATCATCATCATCATCGCTGCTGCTCTCTTCTTCTTTTGCAGCTTTGAGGGCAATTCTTCTTTTGTCCTCCTCTACGTGCTGCTTCATTGTCAACTCATGGGTCATAAGTGATCCTAGAAGCTCCTCTAAGGGGAGTGTTGAGGTCCTTTGCTTCTTGGATTGCTGTCACCTTGCTTCCCATGATCTTGGTAGTGACCTAAGAATTTTCGAACAAGTTCAGAGTTAGTATATGTCTTACCAAGACTTTTTAAACCATTTACAATATCAGTAAATCTAGTATACATGCATGCAATGGTTTCAGATTGTTCCATGCTAAACAATTCATATTTATGAACAAGAATATTAATTTTAGATTCTTTTACTTGGTTGGTACCCTCATGGGTAACCTCTAATCTATCCCAAATCTCCTTTGCGGAATTACATGTGGAGATTCTATTAAATTCATTTGCATCTAAAGAGCAATATAAAACATTCATGGCTTTAGCATTAAGCTGTGCCATTTTCCTATCATTATCATTCCATCCCTTTCGGGCTTAGGAACAATAGTGCCATCAATAACATGTGTGGGTGTACTAGGTCCATTAATTATAACACCCATAGTTCATAGTCAGAAGCTTGAATGAATATCCTCATTCTAGCTTTCCAATATGAATAGTTTGAACCATTAAACAGGGAGGTCTATTCGTAGAATGACCTTCAGCAAATGATCCAACTTGAGCTGCCATTTGGATCTTTAGCTCTTGATCGTGTGATCAAAATCTAATGAGCACTAGCTCTGATACCAATTGTTGGCCCAGATGCAACCCAAAGGGGGGGGGTGAATTGGGTTCTTTAAAAAAATTAAACCTTTTGAAATATTTATTTGCTTAGTGTGATGAAAGTGAATGCAGATGCAAAAATAAATACAATCAATAAGATAGAGATAGAGATAGAGATAAAGGAGACACGGCAAACACAAAGATTTTATAGTGGTTCGGTGTATCCAACACCTACGTCCACTCCCAAGATTCACTTGGGTCCACACTATAATCTCCTTGATTACAGCCGAGTTGTTTTACAAGCTCACAACTCAAACTTGTTGTTTTCCCGGGATCACAACGAACCCAGCCGGTTTTCCGGGCTCACCAGCACAAAACCCTAACACAAGCTATACCAAGCTTTACCGAGGTAAGACTACCTCCACTAGTTCAATCCCCCAGATTGAACTAGACACAAACAAAAGAAATGTTTTTCAAGTACACAGCTCCTCAATGAGCAAATAATCAATAAATGAACAAGGTTTAGAAAAGCCTGATTTGTAGTTGGTTGGCTTTTGAGCTTTTCTTCTTTTCTTTTTTCTTCTTCTCCTTGCTAGATTGAATCAAGCCTCAGCTCCGATTCTTCACAGTTGAAGCAGTTGAGAAGGATTGAAAAGCAAGAAACTGATCCTCTTTCTCCAATTTGGGAAATCCACCAAAACTTTGATTTGAATGCCTTGGATTCCTCTTGAGCTTTTGGAGTGGAGTGGATTTGAGCTAGAAGGTTTTTCTCTTGAGATTCAGGCTCTCTCTTTTTCGGATTTTTGAATTGGGATTTCTCTATTTCCGTTTTTCTTCTTTGTTTTTCCGTTCTTTTTTTGAATGATAGTCTTCCCTTTTTATAGATTTCTTTCAAACCATTTTTGGAAGAAAACTATCCGTTGGAGTGTACCTTGCAACAAAATATATCCATTAGAAATAAAGTAAAATAGAAATATTACCATTAGAGCTGATCTAGCAATTTGATTTTTCGTTCCAAGTGGGTTGGAGTCGACTCTAACTTTTCTGGAGTCGGCTCTAACTCGAAACACTTTTCATTAATTCTGGAGTCGTCTCTGACTTTTCTGGGTCGACAAGAAACTTTTCTGGAGTCGACTCTAACAGACCCGGAGTCGACTCTAAGTCGGGGCCAGAAAAATCAACGTTCTGTCTTTTCTGTTGGAGTCGGCTCTAACAGTCTCTGAGTTGACTCTAACTTCCATGCCAGATACTGGAGTCGGCTCTGTGATTCTCGGAGTCGACTCTAATGTCTGCAATCTTACCTAGACATTAGATTCGATCCAGAATAAGATTTAACTCCTGATTTTGATCATTCAATCGACTTATAATCTGAAAAACTTAATCAAAATCATTAGAGCCTTCAATTGTTATACTCAAATAGTTTTGTTAATCATCAAAATCATCAATTGGGTCAACAAGTAGTAATCCAAATGGTATCTATGTTGATTGAAGGACAGTCAACTAATAGACCACCTTTGTTCAGTGGAACAAATTACACTTATTGGAAAGCACGAATGAAAATTTTTATTCAAGCAATAGATTATGATTTATGGGGAATCATAATTAATGGACACACACACCCACTATTAAGATTGACAATCTTGATATTGCAAACCTGAATCTGAATGGTATGAGCAAGATAAGAAACTAGCTCAATTAAATGCAGAAGCTATGAATGTTCTTTATTGTTCTCTTGATGCAATGAATTTAATCGCATATCTACTTGCAGTCTGCTAAAGAAATCTGGGATAGACTTGAAGTTACCCAAGAGGGAATAAATCAAGTCAAAAAATCTAAAATAAATATGCTTGTTCATAAGTATGAATTGTTTAAGATGGACTCTGCTGAGAATATCATGATATGTTTACAAGATTTACTGATATTATTAATGGACTTAAAAGTCTTGGAAAGTCTTAAGCTAATAGTGATCTTGTTAGAAAAATCTTAAGATCTTTACCTAGGACATGGGAAGCAAAGGTCACTGCTATACAAGAAGCAAAAGATCTCAATACTTTATCACTTGAAGAGTTGGTCGGTTCTTTGATGACACATGAGCTTCAGCAACGACAACACATTGATGAAGATGAATCAAAGAAAAAAAGAACTATGGCATTGAAGAGTGGAATTCAGAATGATGAAAGTGAGGAAACCACAAGTGACAGTGAGAAAGATGATGAAATGGCACTTATCTCAAGAAAATTTAAAAAGTTCATGAAAAGAAAGAAGTTTAAAAAAGAAAACATTTTGCAAAAGGAGATCATAGCAAAGAAAAAAAAAAAAGAATGAACCTCCTACTTGCTATGAGTGCAAAAAGCCTGTACATATCAGACCAGAATGTCCATTATTAAAGAAAGGATCCAAAAGAGTAAAGAAGAAAGCAATGATGGCTACATGTAGCGACAGTGAGGCTACAATTTAGAAGATGAAGAGAAAACTGAAGTGGCAATGTATGTTTCATGACTAATATGATGAGGTAAATCCTAGCTTTCTAGATGACTTTACTTTTGATCAATTACATGGTGCATTCTATGAACTTGTTGATGATTTTGCAAATTTAAGTTCAAAGAACAAGGATTTGAAAAATGAAATAAAAAATCTTACTCTTGAAAAAGAAAAAATTTCAAAGACAATGAATCATTATTAAAGAAAAATCAAGATTTAAAAATAAGTAAATAAATTAAAACCAATTATTGATAGATTTACTTTGAGCTCAGAAAAATTAGAAATAATATTAAATAGTCAAAGAGCTTTTATAATAGAGCTGGTCTTGGATATAATCCCTTTGAAAGACAAAAGTTTTTGAAAAATATTTATGTACATGGAAATGACTCCACCAAAATTAACTATTTTAAATGTGGTAAATTAGGACATAAAGCTTATACTTGTCACACACACAATGTGAGAAAAATATGGGTTGCAAAAGAAACTATTTTAACTAACCCTAAAGGTCCCAAGAAGGCTGGGTACCTAAGAGCAAAACTTAAAATTGCTTATGCAGGTGTGTCTTGTGACCCGAGCAACTAAAAGACAATGGTACTTGGATAGCGGGTGCTCGAGACACATGACAGGTGATGAATCGCAATTCATCACTTTGGAGGCAAAAGATAGAGGTGTTGTTACTTTCGGTGATAATGGCCAAGGAAAAATTATTGGCATTGAAAAAATAGGTATCACACCTCATGCTTTATTGATAATGTCTTACTTGTGAAAGGACTGAAATATAATTTACTTAGTATTAGTCAATTATGTGACAAAGGATTTAATGTTACATTTGAATCATCTTTATGCGTTGTTAAAAATCCTGCTAATGAGAATATGAAATTTATTGGTCAAAGGCATGGTAATGTATACATTGTTAATTTAAATGATTTGCATGATAAAAATATTGATTGCTAGTTGCCACAAATAATAAAACTGATTGTAGTTGGTTATGGCATTGTAGGCTAGCTCATGCAAGCATAGATTTATTATCTAAATTAATTAAGAAAGATTTAGTGCATGGTTTACCGAAACTAGTTTTTAAAAAAGACAAGATTTGCAATGCTTGTCAGTTTGGAAAACAAACCCGAGTATCTTTTAAATCAAAGAATTTGGTTTCAACCACTAGACCTTTGGAACTCTTGCATATGGATTTATTTGGTCCTACAAGAACAATAGTTTAGGAGGAAAAAATATTGTTTTGTTGTTATTGATGATTTCTCTCATTTTACATGGGTTTTATTTTTAACTAGTAAAGACGAAGCATTTCCTTTATTTTAAAAATTATTTAAAAGAATTACAAATGAAAAGAATTCTTCTGTTTTATCAATTCGAAGCAATCATGGAAAAGAATTTGAAAATAAATCTTTTGAAGACTTTTGTAATGAAAATGGAATTGAACATAATTTCTTTGCACCAAGAACACCTCAACAAAATGGAGTAGTTGAAAGAAAGAATAGAACTTTAGAAGAAATTATCTGTACCATGTTGTGTGAGAGCAATCTCCCAAAGTATTTTTGGGCTGAAGCTATCAACACTGCATGTTATGTTTTAAATGTGCATTGATTAGACCTGTTTTGAAAAAGACTCCTTATGAACTTTGGAAAGAAGAAAACCAAACATCAGTTATTTTCATGTGTTCGGATGCTGATGTTTTGTTTTAAATAATGGAAAATCAAACCTTGATAAATTCGATGCTAAATCTAATGAAGGAATTTTTCTCGGTTATTCTTTGCATAGTAGAGCTTTTAGAGTATTCAACAAAAAGACTCTAGTATTAGAAGAATCTATTCATGTTATTTTTGATGAATATACCATTAAGGAAGAGAAAAGGTACAAATGATGCAGATAAGATTGAAGATCAACTCAAGGATATCACTTTAAAGGATAAAGATGAGTCAGATACTCAAGAGGTAAATGAAGAAGGGAACGCTGACCTACCAGAAGCTTCACATGGTAATGATGAATTAGAAAGGGAATGGAGGTACATTCTTAGTCACCCTAAAGATCAAATTATAGGTGATCCATCTCAAGGTATTAGAACTAGATCATCATTTAGAGATACTTATAATAACTTAGCATTTGTATCTAAAATTAAACCTAAATGCTATGATGATGCTAAAATGATGTTGATTGGATTAATGCCATGCATGAGGAACTTCACCAGTTTGAAAGAAATAATGTATGGACTCTCATTGAAAGACCTCATGATCATCAAATTATTGAACTAAATGGGTTTATAGAAACAAATTAGATGAACATGGTAATATAATTAGAAATAAGGCAAGATTAGTAGCTAAGGGTTATATCAAGAAGAGGGAATTGATTTTGATGAAACTTATGCCCCAGTTGCTAGATTAGAAGCCATTAGATTACTTCTTGCTTATGCTTACTTTATGAAGTTTAAATTATATCAAATGGACGTTAAAAGCACTTTCTTAAATGGATACATTGCTGAACAAGTTTTTGTGGAACAACCATCCAGTTTTGAGAATCAATTGTTTCCAAATCATGCATTTAAGTTGAATAAAGCTTTATATGGTTTGAAACAAGCACCCCGGGCTTGGTATGAAAGGTTAAGCAAATTCTTGATTAGTAATGAATTTATTGAGGAAACATGGATACAACGTTATTTATTAAAAGACAAAATAGTGATATATTAATTATTTAAATCTATGTTGATGATATCATATTCGGTGCCACTAATGAATTTTTGTGCAAAGACTTTGCTAAGCTCATGCAGGGAGAGTTCGAGATGAGTATGATGGGAGAACTAAACTACTTCCTCGGACTACAAATCAAACAAAGCAAAGACGGGATCTTCATAAGCCAATCCAAATATATCAAAGAAATGATCAAGAAGTTTGGCATGGAGACATCAAAAAGTATTGGCACTCCTATGAGCTCATCATGTAGACTTGAAACTTATAATACTGAAAAGTCTGTTGATTTGAAATTATATAGAGGCACGATAGGATCATAGTTGTATTTAACTGCTAGTAGACCATATATTTATTCAGTGTATGCATGTGTGCTAGATATCAAGCTAATCCTAAAGAATCACACTTGCTTGTTGTTAAAAGAATATTCAAATATTTGAATGGAACAGTAAACTTAGGTTTATGGTATGATAAACAATCTAGCATTGACTTAATAGGTTACACTGATTCAGACTTTGCTGGATGTAAAATCGATAGAAAATTAACTAGCGGTACTTGCAATTTCTAGGTGCTAACTTAACTTCATGGTTTAGCAAAAAGCAAACTTTAGTAGCACTGTCTATGGCGGAGGCCGAATACATTGCAGCTGAAAGTTGCTGTGCTCAAATCTTATGGATTAAGCAACAATTAGAAGATTATGGCATTAAGCAAAAGGCCATTTCTATAAAATGTGATAATACAAGTGCAATATGCTTAACTAAAAATCCTATACAACATTCAAGAACAAAACATATTGAAATTAGACACCATTTCATTAGAGATCATGTGAATAATGGAAATGTTGTAATTGAATTTATAAGAACTAAAAATTAAATTATTGATATTTTCACCAAGCCTCTTGATGAAACAAAATTTTATGAAATTAGAAGAGAATTAGGAATGTATGATCCAACTGCTTAATGAATCAATTAATAAAAGTGTTGTTGAAATGACATTTGAAAATCATGACATCTTTTCAACCAAATCTGTTAATGGAAAATCTTTTCAAATTAAATGCATTAAATCTACCTTTGAGTGTGTCAGTAGGCTATGTTTTAAATGCTCTTTAATTCCCTCCAATGCATGAAACCTTTTTCCATTCAATCCACCAACCGGCATTCAACTCCTTTTATTCCTTTCTTGGTAGTTAACCAACCAGGTAACCAAACAGTCACTCACCTGGCATGTTAACCAACTAGGAGTCCTCCCTATATAACCTTTTCCATCCACCGGCTTCTCCTTCAATTCGTTCAAACATTCAACCGGCTTCAACAAATCGTCCTCTCCACTTCATTTCTTCGTTTCTCATTCAAGCCTTCATCAAATCATTCCATCCAACTCCTCTTCCAATCTATCTTCCAAAATATTTCCCATTTCCTCTCTTATTCAAGAAGATCGTGAATGGCTCCCAAGAAGAAAGCAATTGCAAGAGATGATGATTTTGATCTTCGAAGGAAGTCTTCCTCATTTTCTTCTTCTCAAATCAACACCCTCATTGCCGTTAAGTCTTTTGTGCATGGCAGGTTAGTTGATTTTAACTTCTTAGAACAAGAAAACTTTAAGATAGGGGAACTCTTTGATAATCAAGGTTGGAAAACTATCTTATCACCAAAAGGTCATTCTACCCAAAGTTAATTAAAGAATTTTATGAGAATATGACCTTTGGTTTTGAAACTCTTTCATCCTACGTAAAGAAAACTAGGATTGACCTTGATCGAAAGACTCTAGGTTCTGCTTTAAGCATTCCTCATTATGGTATCCTAGAAATCCTACCTAGCAAAGAGGTTATAAAATTCGTTTAATCCTTGGCATAGATGGTAACGAGGCTAGTAATATAGAAACTCTTGATGCCAACATGTTATCTGTTGAGAATAGATTATTTCACAGCATTATAGCCAAGATTATTGCTCCTCGTGCTGGTTCGTTTAATGTTGTCACTGATCGTGACATTTGCATTATGTATGATATTCTTATTGAAAATCCTGTAGACCTTACTGACCTAATAATGTCTATTATGAAAGAATCCGTAAGTAGGTCTAAGGCCGCACTGCCCTTTGGTATGTTTCTCACCTATGTCTTTGAATATTTCAATATAAAACTAAAGGGAGAAATTGCTGTGGCATTACGTCACACCGATTTGTTTAATGCTCATTCATTACATCGGATGGACTATGCCAAAAGGGATGGTGTTTGGCTTAAGGTTAGATCCAGAACTAGTCAATCAAGCTCTTTGCCACCTCCAAACTAGCCTTAACCTGTTAGCTCTCCTCAAAACAACTTTAATTTTGATTTCCATCAACCAAATCCTTTCCTTGCTGCAATGACAACTGATCAAAATCTATTTTTATTTGAACCACCTGATGTTACTGCTGGACCCTTTTATCGGAATTACAACCCTGCTCCTGCTACTCCTACTACCGTCCGTATATGTGAAGATCAAATCCAACGAATTATTCATGAATTGTCTCTTGTCCAATCCAGTCGAAGCTCTGGAGACAGTGCTTCTTCAGTTAATGATTAAACCCTTGTACCTCATATTTCATCTGTTTTGAGACTGTCTCAGTTCAAGATTACTCTAAGCCAACTTGTTCATGATGTCAATATTCTGAATGGGCGAGTGTTTCATCACAATGAAAATGCCATGGATAAAATCTTGAAAGAAATTAACTTTTTAAAAGGTAAAGTTAAAAATTTTGAGACCAAAGTTGATTGGGTTGAACATCAGATGAGAACCAATGTAAATCAGACAAGAGACGCCACGAATACTATTGATCACTGGTCTGCATCTCTGACAAAGTTGATCAAGCTTGTGAAAACTCATATCGCTCTCTCTACTGCCTAGCTCCAGGCGCTTCTTTTTTCCATCCACATCTATGGTCTCCTCCACCTCAATAAGACAAGTCAGGACCCTCCTCTTCTGTTCAAATTTCTTCTTCTGATGATGAGAAGTGAATGTATTTCTTTCAGTAATGAATGTTTATGACTTTACTTTTTATGTTGTATGACTTCAAACTATGACATGTAATATATGTGGTATTGACTTTACTTTATGATCTGTATGACTGTTATTAATATGTATGAATGATCACATTATCCTAATGTATTATGCTCAAATTCATTGCAAAACTCTTCAATCTTCTTTTTGATCAATGACAAAAAGGGGGAGAAGAATATTGCATACATTAAGGAAATGAAGAAAGTAATAAACTCCATACATTAAGGAAAAGGAGAAAGTAATAAACACCATATATTTAGGGGGAGTTTACCTATTCAGATTGATAGGAGGAGAAAGTAATGATTTTCTGTATACACTCCTGTTTATTCATATTATTCATAATACTTCCTATATTTTCTCTTTGAAAGCTTAATGGTTTTGTCATCATCAAAAAGGGGGAGATTGTTGACCCTACATTGATTTTGGTATTTACAAAACAATTAAGCAATGATTAATTCTATTTATCAAGCTTGTTGCAGGGAAGTTCAGATGCTCTACAAGTAAGTATCTTCATGCAAAATTTTATGTGACTATATATTCATGTTATTTTGCCACCAGATTGATATCAAATGAACATATTTTAACCCTGGCCGTTCTTTTTGGCTTGGGAGTTAGCTATTTAGCTAGCTTGGTCTTTCATTTAGCTAGCTGGCATAACATTTAGCTAACTACCAAACTTTGTCTGTGGCTTGGCTGAATGTTTCATTTTTTGAGCTAGCTGGTTAGTAGCTTGTTGCTTCGTTAGCTAGCTGGAGTTCCATTTTAGCTAGCTGAGGTGCCTGTTATAGTTGCTAGCCGAGCCATTTTATTTTTGAGCTAGCTGGCTAGCTAGCTTGCTTCTTCTTTGGCTAGCTAGCTAGAGTTCCTTGTTAACTAGCTTGGCCTCTTTGTGAGTTAGTTGGATTTCATTTTAGTTAACTATGGATTTGAACGCCTTTGTGCTAGCCGTTTGCTTTGAGTGTCATTTAGCTAATTAGCTAACTTGACTTCTCTGTTAGCTAGCTGGCTTGCTTTTTAGTTGACTATCATTCCATGTTACATGTATTGGCCGAATGCCCCTTCTTTTTAGCTGACTGGTGAGCTAGCTGATGGTTCTCTTAGCTAACAAGCATATCCTGTTAGCTAACTACTTTGCTTTGGAGCTAACTACTTTCTTTCTTAGCTAACTAATTTTCACAAGTTCCTCCAAGCCGTGAGCATAAAAATTTTAGTTAGCTGGAGAGCTAACTTCCACTCCTCCAAGCCGTTTGAATTCATTTCTTAGTTAGCTAGAGAGTTAGCTAACTTTTGGTTCAGTTAATTGGAAAGCTAGCCTCTCACTGGGCGTATAGCTTCCTTCTTTTTCTATTAGTTAGCTAATGAGCTAACTCTCCTGGACGGATGCTTTATTGCTTTTTTAGTTTAGTTAGGAAAGCTAACTCATAGCTGCTCAGTTAGCTGAATAGCTAACTCATCATTCTTTGATAGCTTTGTTTCTCCTACAGACCGAGAGCCATTTATTTTCAGTCAGCTGGGGAGCTAGCTACCATTTCATGGCTACTTCTCCCTGCCGCATGGATTGCCTGCTCAGTTAGCTAAAGAGCTAACTATCTTTTGGCTTGGTTAGCTAATGAGCTAACTACTGAGCTAGTTGTGGCTCTTGCTCTCTTCCTAGCCGATCGTCTTCAAAGATCTTCAGCTACCTGGAATTAATTCCAGTCAGCTACCACTCAAGCGTTTAGACTTCTTCCTTCCTCAAATGGATCAAGTGCATTTAATGCTTAAGGGAAATAATCTTAACGGTTATCTTTTCTTCCCATTTTATTTTTCATTTGTTTCCAATGTATCTAATGGATATTCTTTTTGTTGGATGCTTATAAATAGTTATGATTAGAAGAAACATGATGGATTTGAAAGAGAAAATCAAGAGAAGAAAATCCAAGAAAAATAGCCTTTATTGCATATTCTTCGGAGTGGTGAAAAGCAAGATCGTGTGCATTGAAGTTATCAAATCTCAAGATCATTCATTGCTTAAGTCGTCTAGATCAGTTAAAGCTCTCAAGCAATCAAAGCTTCAGATCCCTTGAAGTTCTTCATTTATTGATGAGGAGTTGCTTCAAATTTGTAAAGTATATGCTCATTGTAGGAGCTACTTGATCTCATTTATTCTAATCACTTGTAAAAGGGGTAGAGTTAACCCTTGTCTTGTGTTGGCCTTCTTATGCCATTAAACAATAGGACTAGCCTGTTAAGGCTAGGGGTTGGCTTCCTTGTGCCGTACAAATAAGAGGACTAGCCGGGGAAGGCTAGGGGCTTGGCTGCCTTGTGCCGTATAAATAAGAGGGCTAGCCGGGGAAGGCTAGAGGTTGTAATCGTTGTGATATGATTAGTGAAATTCTCAAAGGTTTTGGAGAGTGGACATAGGTGCTGAGTTTAGCACCGAACCACTATAAACTCTCTTGTGTTTGTGGTTGCTGGTTTTTCTGTGTTATTATCATTCTGTGCACTTCACTACACTGCTGCTAAGTAATTTTGAAATTAGGGTTAAAGCACATATCTGCGATAGTAATTAATTTTTAATAACCCAATTCACCCCCCTCTTGGGTTGCTACATCTGGGCAATACTTTGGATTTCTCTAAACTCAGTTTCGAACAAAGGGAATTTCAAATTTTAACTCTATCCTTTTTAATTTCTCTCTTCAGTTCTGTTTTTTCAGAAATGGTCAGATGGCTCTCTTTTATACTCTCCTCTAAATCCACTTTTAGATGAAAACTAACCGTTGAAAAGGTATGAGGATGTGTTTAGTACGGAAGAGGAAAGAGCCATTGAAATCCGTTAGAGAAAAGTCAACCGTTGGAATTGTTTCTGACACTTATGAAATCCACTTCTGACAAATTAAAGTTGACTCTAGCAAGACTTAGAGTCGGCTCTAACTCGAGATATGCAAAATAGGAACATTCACCCGTCACAGAGTCGGCTTTGGCTTTTTGAGGGATCGATACTTCTCTTGCGGGAGTTGACTCTAGAGAATGCGGGAGCCAGTTCTAATGAAGCCCTGAAAAACTAGGCGAAAGGAATAGATATGGAGAGGATTTCTTTGAACGAAGAAGAAAATGAGCTAAGTATAGGGCTTAGGCTATTGGTACTGTTGATTTATAGGATAAAAAATTATAAATAATTCTGCTTCATAAAAGGCTTAGATAACTTTAAAAATAATACTATGTTACCATAACAAGCTTTTTTTTTTTTTTTCAAATGATGATATGGATTGCATATGCCTGTATTGCTAGTTTTTGTGAAAAAGACTCAAATCTCAATAGCTACGGCTAACCTTTAAGTGTGCTACCACATACTGATGCATGCATCTTGTACCACAAGACAAATTTTAATGGATGCATCAATTGTGGTAGGTCCAATGCAAATGGCCAATTTAATAGGGTTAGCTTCTTTCTCTAAGGAGCTAACCCTATTAAACTCCACCAAGGCCGGTCCCAAGCTTAGGTAAAGGAGAAAGGATGCATTAGGTAGCTGACAGCTAGCGTAAAACTTTATCAGAATACTTAAAACATGAATATGATAAATCAAACTATGCAAAGGGCTAGAACGTTCTCATTAAGAGATGCGTTGCATTTACCTCCAGATGTTTCAAAAAATGGGCAAGGAGCGCTGCACTGGTGGCCGGATGCGGTGATAAGTGAGAAAGGGCTTTTGCACTATGGATGAGTATGGGTAAAAAAGTTAGTCCATGATAGTCAGCTTAGAGTAGCAACATAAAACATAGGAATACTAACAGATAAAACTATGGATTTAGTGGATACTATGATTAGAAAAAAAGTAAATATAATATGCTTACAAGAGACTAAATGGATAGGTGAAAGATCTAAAGAAATAAATAATACAGGATATAAATTATATTACACTAAAAAATAAAAATAGAAATGAAGTAGGAATAATTGTAGACAAGAATTTTAAGGAATATATTGTTAAGATAACTAGGAAAGGAGATCGATTATATCACTAAAACTTATAATTAAGAATAATATAATTAACATAATTAGTGCATATGCACCACAAGTAGGATTAGACCAATAAACTACAACACAATTTTGGAAAGACATAGATGAAGTAATGCAAAAAATACCACAAGAAGAAAAAATATATTTGGAAGGAGATTTTAATGGACAGTAGGTAAATAGAGAGATGGATATGAAATGGTACATGAAGGATATGGATTTGAAGATAGAAATGAAGCCAGCATGAGCTTATTAGATTTTATAGTAGCGTATGATCTAATAATAGCAAATACTTATTTTTAAAACAGAGATGAACATTTAATAATATTTAAAAGTGAATCTAATAAAAGTTAGATAGACTTTTTCGTAGCTAAGAAGATAGATAAAATAACATGCAAAAACTATAAAGTTATTCCAGAAGAAAGTTTAACTTCATAACATAGAATAATGTAGTAGACATATGGATAAAATAAAATCTAAAGTAAAATGTAAAACTATTAATTTAAAAATTAAATGATAAAATTTGAAAGAAAAAAAAACTAGAATTATTTAAAAAAAATTAGTAAGAGTAATGACTATGAATATAGATAGTGATCCAAACTTATATGGAAAAAAATAACTAAATGCATAAAAAACATAGCAAAAGAAGTTCTAAGAGAATCAAAAAGAGTAGAACTAGTAGAAAAAAAATTTGATGATTGAACGAGGAAGTTCAAACTGTCATCCAGCTTAAAAGGATAAACTATAAAATTTGGCAAGAGGCTAGGGATAAAGAAACTCTTAAAAAGTAGAGGAATGCAAAGAAAGAAGCTAAAAAAGTGGTCAGTAATGCCAAACTTAAAGCCTATGATTTATATAATAAACTAGATACGAAAGAATGTGAAAACACTATATAAATTAGCAAAACTAAGAGAAAAGAAAATAAAATATCTTGACTATATTAAATGTATTAAGGATGAAGATGAAAGAGTCTTAGTAAAAAAAGAAGAGATAAAAGAACGATAGAAAAGTTATTTTAAAAATTATTAAATAAAAATAATTTGATAAATTTAAGGGTAGAAGGATGTGATAACCTACGAGTAATAAATGAGCATAATTTTTTTCATAGATTTAGCATGCTTTAAGTTAAAAAGGCTTTGAGTAAAATAAAAAATGCAAAGACATTAGAACTAGATGCGATCCCTATTTAGGTTTGGAAAGGCTTAAGAAAAATTAGAGTCATGTAGTTAATCAATTTATTTAACAAGATTATAGTAACAAATTAAAGAATATCGATGATTGGAGAAAAAGCATATTAATACCAATATAAAAAAATATAAGAAGATATTCAAAATGGTGCAAATTATAAAGGAATTAAGCTAATGAGTCATATAATGAAATTATGGGAGAGAGTAATAGAAAATCGATTAAGAGCTAAAACTTTGGTGTCAAATAATCAATTTAGATTATGCTTGAAAGATCGAGCATTTAAGCTATTTATTTATTAAAAAGATTGATGGAGAGATAGAGAAAAGAAAAAAGACCTCAATATGGTCTTTATTGATTTAGAGAAAGCATATGATAGAGTACCTAGAGAAATAATATGGTAGATTTTAGAGAAAAAAGAGTTATCAAAAGGTACATAGAATTGATAAAAGATATGAAGCAATAACTATTGTTAAAACAATAATAAGAGAAACTAGTGAGTTTTTAATTACTGTAGGTTTATATCAAGGATCTGTGTTAGTTTATATCTTTTGTATTAGTTATGAATGAATTAACCAAACATATTCAAAATGATATCTCATGTTGTATGTTATTTGCAGATGATATAGTGTTGATTGATGAAACTAAATTAGGAGTAAATGCTAAGCTAGAGATTTGGAGAGAGGCTTTAGAATAAAGGTTTTAAGATTAATAGAACTAAAACTGAATACATGAAATATAATTTTAGTGGGAGTAGAAGTACAAATAAGAAACAGTGAAATTGCAAGCCAAAAAATATTAAATAGTAAAAAATTTAGGTATTTGGGATTAATTATCCAGTAAGAATATGAAATAGGTGAAGATGTAAATCATAGAGTTAAAGCAAGATGGATTATGTGGAGTACTTTGGAGTATTGTATGATCGGTGCATCCCATTAAAATTGAAAGAAAAATTTTATAAAACAACTATTAGGCCAGCTATGCTATATGGAACAGAGTGTTGGGCAATATTGAAACAATATATGAATAAATTAAGTGTAACGTATGTTAATATGGATATGTGGTAAAACTTTAAAAATAGAATTAGAAATAAACATATAAGAGAAATAATAGGAGTAGCCCCAATTGAAGATAAAATGAGAGAAAATCGATTACGGTAGTTTGAACATATACAATGTAGACCTTTAGATGCTTCAGTTAGAAAGAGTGATTTTTTGATAATTCATGTAAGGATAAAGGTAAAGATAGACCTAAATTAATATGAGCAAAAAATAATTAAAAAAATATAACTATTTGTAATTTAAATATCAATTTGGTCCTAAATAGAGTAGAGTGGAGGAAAGATTCATATAGCCGATCTCATGTAGTTGTTGAAAAAAAAAAAAAAGGCTTAGATGAGTTAAGTTGAGCCCCTTTCTCTAAGGAATATAGGACCAGCATAGATGATGCTTCATGAAAGAAAGCTTCGGAACTCCGCTAAGTTCTTTATCTTTTTTGGTATATGCTACAAGACAGCCAATTGGTTAATAGAGCACTAAGAGTCCCTTTTTTTTTTTTTTTCCTGGCAACAGGAATGGAAAGATTAAAACGAGGCGGTGGATTCTCCACCGTGGCTGTCGTTGATTTAATGCACCTTACAAGCGGGGTACTGGATTCTGCACTGTAGTGGGGTGGTTGTTGATTGAATGCACCATATACAAAGCCGCTTCCTTATGCAGTGATTCGAAGCGCGCAACACATCAAACCTAGCCAACGAGAAAGGGTCCTCCCTGGCTTTGGTATCGGTGTACGTGGTTTGCGATGCCGTTCGACTACGATACCACCAAGGGAGGAGCATTTAGTGTCAGTGGTGATGAGGTGACTTGTACGATAGTAGGGACCACTGTCGATTGAGGTTCTTGTTGATTTCGAAGCTTGTCTCCAAACTTGCTACGGTAGCACCAGCTCCTTGGATTCGGTTGTTATATTTACGTTAAAAGAGGGGCATCACTTTTCCTCCACTTGACCCTCAATACAAGGAAGAAATCACCTCAAATGGGATGCAGGATATGGGCACAAGCACAACCCTTCATTTGCTCTCTAGCTCTGGGAAACCAGGGTACAAGAACAACACCTCAAAGGTGCAAGATCGCCTCACAAAAACTCCAAGAGAGTGATACCCCCTATTTCTTCACCTCTGCCTCCGCCTCTCTTGTTCCGCAGACGCTCATCCAATCCATAGCAGCCCTGTCGAATGACCAGCCAGCGGGGATGAATATCAGTCCTTGGATCAAGACTCTGTCCAATAGCTGGCATTGAACGCGGTTAATTAAATTCATCGAATCGGATTTTTTTTTAAATAATTCTTTTTTAAAAACTATTTTTTTTTTGGGATTAAATTGCTTGTCAAACTATTTGGACGAAATCGTCGTTGAAAGTAACGAATACAATTCCTAATACCAGATTCGATGCAAGCAAGTTCAGGAGCTGCTGCTGATGGTTCCATCTCAAACTGATCTTTGATGCGTGGTGAATTACTAATAAATGATTCAGCGCAGCTTTTGGTCATTGACTGTTGCCTGAGCTGCTCTTTTCTGAACTGAAGGGCAAGCATAAAGCCAAACATTCCCCACCAATTAGCATTAGAATCGCAAGCATGACAAGCTGAGAATTTGAGAAGACCTCCATCTCTACAGTCGACATGCTAGAAACCGTTCTGCAGAGACTGACATGAAGAACAAATCGATGTCTGCAGGATTGTTCTGGGGCTTTTTTTTTACCTTCAATGATTTCAAAACTAGAAATCCCACAGATGACGTTGAGAGCAAGTAATTATACGGACTTACAGTGGATTCGAATGAGATAGAAGAAATCGATACCAATAAAGAAGAAATTGATACAAACATGTCAAGTGCTGCCTTAAAAGATTAGCTGAAATGAGCAGACCGTCTTATGATCCAATGTCAAGCTTTCATTTACCATCCAAAGAAAACAATATAAACACGCCATGAGAGCCTGGAAGACTTAGCGAACAAAGTTCTCTGCCTTGCAGCGCTCTTGGAAGTTGCTAGTGGGATTTGGCTTATATAGGGAGAGTCCTTGTGGAACTGTCTGTTTTTGTTTTGCTTCTGAATAATAATTAACAAAAGCTAGAAGTCTCCGGCTTATAACAAGCTGTAACGACCCGGGCCCTGGGTCCGCAGCACTCATAAACCTGTTTCGTTACAAAAAAGCAAGATAGACAAGATCCACACCAACTTGGGCTACCGTAGCCTAAAAAGTATCAAATTGGTATTTGTTCATCTTTCTTAACTGGTTATAAACCCTACAACCAACTCCTAATTTTTCTATATGGGACTATTAAGAGGGGCATCACAATCTCCCTTCCTCACAAAGGTGACGTCTTCGTCGCCAAGGGCACATAATTCAATCACCAGACATGATTCTAGAGGTGGCTTCTACATGTTTAAGAGGTGGCTCCCATCCCACATATCGATGTAGTACTTTGCTTTATGTGGCACTTAGCTCCGGCTGATGTGGCTTTGATACTATATTGACTCTGATACCATATTTTAATGACCCGAGCTCCGAGCCCACAGCACCCACGAACCTGTTTCGTTATAAGAAAGCAAGATGGACAAGGTCTATATCAACTTGAACCATCACAGTCCAAAAGGAATCCAATCGGTACTTGTCAATCTTTCTTAACTGGTTATAAATCCTACAACCAATTTTTAATTTCTCGATATGAGACTATTGAAAGAGACATCACACAAGCAATCAATCGAAAGCCCAATAGTTTTTATGCCATAGAATAACCATCAAAATAATGCAACCGTGATGTCTTCTTTGGAGGCTTATGTGAAGGGGATCCAATAGAGTCAAATTTCCATGTTCTATGCCTAATATTTTGTCCTAAGCCAAAGGAAAGTTTTATAATATAAGTCTCAGATCAGATTCTACTTGTTTGTCTTGAAATAATTGAGCAATGTGGATGAAATAATGGATACAGCTAAAGGGGCAGAAATAGAAGCTATCCTCTTGTTTTTTATGGATAAGATTCTCCACCATCCTACCAAAATAATAGTAATAATATTTTTTTATTATTTTTTTAATTTTGAGAACAAGGTGGTGATAGAGAAAAAAAAAATTAACAATATTCTCGGTCCTCATAAATATAAATTTTTTTCTTATCTCAAAATTAAGAACCCTCTTGCATAGAATGGAGATAGAAGGATCTCCAACTTTCTTTCTAAGACATTATAATTATTTTTAATATATCAAGCAACGTGCTTATCACACACTAAAAGTTAATCAAAATCTATTCCGAGTAAGGTTGTTAGTGTTGCAAATATAACTCACATATTTTACCATCATTCCATTAGTACCCCTTTTCTCCTACTCTGATACTATTTATAATATCTCAAACACATCTTCAATTAACCTATTAATATATTGAATTCATATGACCTCAAAAACTTAAATCTAAGTTAATTGGTAGAAAATAAATTTAAGTTATAAAATTTTCAAACTTTTTTTTATATAAATTTTTCACACTTTTCTTTACCATAAAATATTACAGTGTATATGTGGGGACTGCAAGGAGATGAGACTGTACTTTTCTTTACCACCTACTTTGGCCCATAGTGCTCTTTAGAGAGTGATGGCCTGCTTGCAAGTATTGGCTACTATGTTCAGTAGTTGGATTTGCATCATTAGGAAGGCCCTCGTAAACCTTCAAGATTGCTCCTTACAACTCCTTTGACTTCATCACTTGAGTCAACTTCCTGCTCTCAAATCTTGCCCCTCCCTCTTGCTGCCATGATCTCCTCTCATTGCCCTAGTCATGGACACGTAGCTGGTTCCTTCCCCTCCTCTTGCCAACAACATCAGATATATGGCCTTTATCAGGTCCTATAGTTAATAAGAGAAATGAAAACTTAGATTCGGTCATTAAATGTTTGCCATTACGTACCTTCACCATTTTACATAAATGACCATGTATATGTAATAACCCGTCGCTTTCAATAGTCCTAATTTTATTACTATCGTTTCACTAATTAATAAGTGATAACGGCCCCCCTTAAATGTTGAACGCCTACTTGATGAGAGTAGGCGGTGAAGGGATTTGAGTATAAATAGGGAACCCTTCCTAAGGCTTTCAACAAGGTTATCGAAAGAAAAACCAAAATAAGCGGAGGCATTGAGGGTATACACCATCAGAGTGCGATGGCTCATTGATTGGAAGAACTCAATCAAGATCCATCGAGAGGAGGAGGAAGATCAATCAAGATCCATCGAGAGGAGGAAGATCAATCAAGAGGAGGAAGATCAAGATCCCTAGAGAAGGAAGATCAAGATCCCGTGCAGCTGATTCAAGGAAGATCGAATTCCTTACCCTTATCGGAAAGAAAATTAATAATAATGGCCGGAGGTATTTATCAATCTTAACTTGCATGATAAATATATTGATACCGTATTTCCACATATTTGATATCATGATCAATATATTTAAATTAAGTCTTACATTTGGTATCAGAGCAATTTAAACCTCTGCCTTATTTTGTGAGTGTTTCCATCAAAGTTTCTCTTTTCAAGCAATTTATGCCGCGTGTTTTTCGTTTTCAGTTTTTCAGATCTCAGGTTTGATTTTTTGCTCAGTTCTGATTTTTGTTCACGGAATTGAGCAGAAACCATTAAACCTATCTCAGATTCTGATTTTTTGTGGAAACAAAATGTGGCCTCTTCCTTTTCTATTAAAGATTTATTAAAGAGATAGCATTAAAGAAAGGAAGAGAAAAGAAACGTAGCATTAAAGAAAGGAAAAGTAAAGAAAGGAAACGAAGTAGAAACGTGGCTTCCATAACCACATGCGATGACATATTAAAAAGAACGTGGCTTCCATAACCACATGCGGTGACATATTAAAAAGAGAGAAAACGTGGCTTGTTTCGGTTTTCGATTTTCTCGCTTATGGTCTTTCCGTTCTCTTACGGGATTTAAAATCTGGATTGGTTGAATTTTAAATGCATTTATTATCTGTTTAATGTTTTATTAAATCATGTGACATGATTTATTTTTATCATTTGTTTCTTAAGTTTAAATTTTTATATTAAAATACGCCTCCTGAGTCTCTATGCCTACGGTGTTTTGTATAGACTGGCCCAAGGGAATAATGAGCTACGGCCGACGTGTTTTAATTAACAAATTTTTTTCTTAAGATGATAATTTTAAAAATTTATTAAATAGATAATTGAAATGTTGTCTCCTGTTCTGCATACTAGATTTATTTTATGCATGAATTTGGTGGTAGTGTGAAAATCACAGTGCAAATCCTTTCAAGGTCTGATTGATCAGTTGGTGTCTAGAAAGGTGAAGAGATTGTGGTTACTTAATTGGTTCTGTTGACTGACCTAAGGAAAGCAACGGGGGACCCCCACTTCTCTTTCACTGGCCTGGCCAATTTAACTAACTCAGATCTTGATTTGGAAATGTTACGTTGATTAAGATCACTACCTAATAATCATGCTAAATTGGTTAATCTATATGCATATAATGGAATTCAGTGTCATGTGATCAATATGATTTTGATTAATTGAGGAGTAGCCATAGCATCTTTGATTAATCAAAATTATATATTGAGTTGCAAAGATCACATAAGGTTAGATGACATTAATTGTGACTAATTATATTAATGTAATGAATCTTATCCTACAGAAATTTTTATTGTACTAATATAATTAATTAGGATGCGATAACAAATTATTTTCTTAATTACCTACATGAATTAAGAAAGGAATATAATTTGTTAGTCACATCATTAAGTTAATGAGTCTATTTGAGTATAATAACTTAGCCCACAGGTAGTTATTATATGTTATTGATTCATGTTATTGCATGTTTACATTGGTAAAATATGACATCAAGTTATATGCCTCAAATTCAATTACATAAACATGATTTTATTTTTATGCAGCTATTTTGCCTTTTAATATTTCTGATATGAAATGTGACGTTTTCGATTTAAGTGGTGATAATTATAAATTATGGAAGGAGAGAATTCTTCTTCAATTAGGATGCATGGATATTGACATGCTATCAGGAAGGATGAACCACATTTAGTTACATCTACTAGCACTCAGGCTGATATTGCTATGTATGAATGATGGGAACGGTCCAATCGCCTCAGTATGATGTTCATACGTACTAAAATTTCTGCTAGTATACGTGGTTCAATTCCTGAGTGCAAAAATGTCAAGGAACTTCTGAAGGTTATTGATGCACAATTTGAGTCTTCAGATAAGGCACTGGCTAGTACCCTAATGACAAAATTATCATCAATAAAGCTCACTACGGTTGGAGGTGTGCGTGAGCACATCATGAAGATGAGGGACATTGCGGCTCAGTTGAAATCCCTAGAGGTTGAGATGTCAGAATCTTTCTTGGTGCACTTTATTTTGAGCTCACTCCCACAGCAGTATAGTCCCTTCAAAATATCTTACAACACACATAAGGACAAATGGTCAATTAATGAACTTCTGACCATGTGTGTTCAAGATGAAGGGAGGCTGATTTTAGAAATGGGAGAAAGTACATATTTAGTCACTCAGAGAAAGACTAAAGCTCCCAAAGCCAAATGCAAAGGAAAGGGTAAAGTATCCATCCATACAGAAGACAAGAAGGAGGTCAAGTGCTTCTTTTGCAAGAAGAAAGGGCATATAAAGAAAGATTGTCTCAAATTCAAAGCTTGGCTTGACAAGAAAGGTACTCTAACCTCATTCGTATGTCATGAATCTAATTTGGTTATATGTCATAACACATGGTGGATTGATTCTGGTTATACAATCCATGTTTCAAATACCTTGCAGGGTTTTCTAAATCAAAGGAAACCATTGGGAAGTGAACAAAGCATCTATTCAGGAAACAAGATGGGTTCACATGTGGAAGCAATTGGGACGTGCAGACTTATTTTACATTCTGGTTTTATTTTGGATTTGGAAAAGATATTTTATATTCCAAGTTTCTCTAGAAATTTGATTTCAGTGTCAAGGCTTGTACCAGCAGGATACTCCTTTAATTTTAATAAAAGCTCTGTTGATTTATAATGTGTTATAAATGAGAATTCCTCTATTTTGTGGCATCGGAGATTAGGTCATATCTCCATTGAGAGAATTAAAAGATTAGTAAAAGATGGAGTACTTGATACTCTTGATTTTACTGATTTTGGCACTTGTGTGGACTGCATAAAGGGAAAGCAAACCAACAAGTCCAAGAAAGATGCCAAGAGAAGTTCAAAAATACTGGAGATCATACATACGGATATCTGTAACCCAGATATGGATTCGTATGGTCAGAGATACTTCATCTCATTTATTGATGACTATTCACGATATATGTATCTCTACCTACTTCATAATAAGAACGAAGCATTAGATGCCTTTAAGGTATTTAAGGCAGAAGTAGAGAAATAATGCGACAAGCAAATTAAAATCGTGAGGTCAGATAGAGGTGGAGAATATTATGGTAGATACACTGAGAATGGACAAGCACATGGTCCGTTTGCTCGGTTTCTTGAAGAAAATAAAATTGTTGCACAATACACCATGCCAGGGTCTCCTGACCAAAATGGTGTAGCTAAAAGGAGAAACCGGACATTATTGGACATGGTAAGGAGCATGATTGTCAGCTCTAACTTACCTAAATCCTTGTGGACTGAAGCTCTTAAAACTGCTGCGTATATATTGAATCGGGTTCCAACCAAGGCTGTTTCTAAAACGCCATTTGAGTTATTTAAAGGTTGGAAACCAAGTTTGCAACATATACGTGTTTGGGGATGCCCATCTGAAGTAAGAGTCTATAATCCACAAGAAAAGAAACTAGACCCAAGGACTATTAGTGAAAACTTTATTGGATATGCTGAGAAGTCCAAGGGTTATAGATTTTATTGTCCATCTCACAGCACTAGGATTGTGGAATCAAGAAATGCAAAATTTCTTGAGAATGACTTGATCAGTAGGAGTGATCAATATCAGTATTTGGCTTCTTCTGAGAAAGATCATTCAGTTATTTCAGCTTCCACTTCAAGTGAGGGATTGGTTGTTATTTATATCACTCCTCAAACTCAATTAAGTGCCTAACAACCAGTCATTGAGATTTCACAAGCTGATGGTAATCTAGAAGATCATGTTGTTCATCAACAATCAGTTGTGCAAGACACTCCTCAAGAGGTCATTGACACAACATTAAGAAGATCAACTAGAATAAAGAAATTAGCAATTCCTAGTGATTATGTTGTGTATCTACATGAATCTGACTATAACATTGGAGCCGAAAATGATCCTGAAACGTTTTCACAAGCCATGAGTTCTAAGGAATCAAACTTGTGGTTCAATGCCATGAAGGACGAGATGGAATCTATGGCATCTAATCGAGTCTGGGATCTTATTGAGTTGCTTGATGGTGTAAAAGCCATTGGATGTAGATGGATCTTCAAAATAAAGAAAGACTCACAAGGCAACATTGAGAGATATAAAGCAAGACTCATTGCCAAAGGATTCACTCAGAGGGAAGGAATCGACTACACGGAGACATTTTCTCCTGTATCCAAGAAAGATTCTCTCCGAATAATTATGGCATTAGTAGCTCATTTTGATTTTGAGTTACATCAAATGGATGTGAAGACCGCATTCCTTAATGGAGATCTAGAGGAAGAGGTTTACATGAAACAGCCTGAAGGATTTTCCTCTGGTGATGGTGAGCATTTGGTTTGCAAGCTTAAGAAATCCATATATGGATTGAAACAAGCCTCACGTCAGTGATATTTAAAATTTCATGATGTGATCTCTTCCTTTGGTTTTGAAGAGAACATCATGGATCAATGTATATACCAAAAGGTTAGTAGGAGCAAAATTTGTTTCTTGGTCCTATATGTGGATGACATTCTACTTGCAACCAATGATAAAGGGTTGCTATATGAGGTGAAATAATTTCTCTCCAAAAATTTTGATATGAAAGATATGAGTGAGGCATCTTATGTTATTGGCATTAAGATCCATAGAAAAAGATCTCGAGGCATTTTGGGATTGTCTTAAGAAACTTATATCAATAAAGTCTTGGAGAGATTTCAGATGAAAAATTATTCACCAAGTGTTGCACCTATAGTGAAGGGTGACAAGTTCGCTTTGAACCAGTGCCCTAAAAATGAACTTGAACGGGAACAGATGCACAACATTCCATATGCTTCAGCTATTGAAAGCCTAATGTATGCTCAGGTTTGCACAAGACCTGACATGACATTTGCAGTAGGAATGTTGGGAAGATATCAGAGTAATCTAGGTTTAGACCACTGGAGAGCTGCTAAAAAGGTCATGAGGTATCTTCAAGGGACCAAGGACTACATGCTCATGTATAGACAAACTGATCATTTGGAGATAGAGGGCTACTCAGATTCGGACTTTGCTGGCTGCGTTGATTCTCGGAAATCAACATCAGGATTTATATTTATGTTAGCTGATGGAGCCATATCATGAAGGAGTGCAAAGCAGACTTTGACTGCTACCTCTACTATGGAAGCGGAGTTCGTTGCTTGTTTTGAGGCTACATCGCAAGGTGTATGGTTGAAGAGTTTCATCTCAGGGCTTAGAATTATTGACTCTATTGCTAGGCCAATTAAACTGTACTGTGACAATTCAGCTGCTGTATTTTTGGCTAAAAATCATAAGAGTGGTAGTCGAAGTAAACATATCGATATTAAGTATTTAGCCATAAGAGAACGTGTTAAAGAAAACAAAGTGGTCATAGAACACGTTAGCACTGAATTGATGATAGCTGATCCTTTGACTAAAGGCATGCCAATTAAGAATTTAAGGATCATGTGATAAGAATGGGAGTTTGTTCCATGATATAATTGTATGGATAACAATTGTACAAAGAAACTCTTATTTCAATTTTTATTTATTTCTCATTCAGGTGTACACGTTATTTGACTTTTGAGAAATGACAAACTTTTCTTTTGGACTCTGAATAAACATATGGTTTATTCATTATGTTATGTTGTCACATTTGGAATAGTGGTAAAGAAATTGAATGCATTGTAATATATAGAAGATAATACTCAATTATAGAGGACCTATCGCTATAATTCATGTATTTAGTTTCTTGTTCAGTGTTGATAAAATATACGGACCAAGTGGGAGAATGTAATAACCTGTCGCTTTCAATGGTCCTAATTTTATTACTATCGTTTCACTAATTAATAAGTCATAACGGCCCCCCCTCCTTACATGTTGAACGCCTGCTTGATGGGAGTAGGTGGTGAAGGGATTTGAGTATAAATAGGGAACCCTTCCTAAGGCTTTCAACAAGGTTATCGAAAGAAAAACCAAAATAAGCGGAGGTATTGAGTCCCTGATCAAGAGCACATCCTGAGGGCATACACCATCAGAGTGCGATGGCTCATTGATTGGAAGAACTCAATCAAGATCCATCGAGAGGAGGAGCTAGGAAGATCAATCAAGATCCATCAAGAGGAGGAAGATCAATCAAGATCCCTCGAGAGGAGGAAGATCAAGATCCCTAGAGAGAAGGAAGATCAAGATCTCGTGCAGCTGATTCAAGGAAGATCGAATTCCTTACCCTCATGGAAAGAAAATTAATAATAATGGCGGGAGGTATTTATCGATCTTAACTTGCATGATAAATATATTGATACCGTATTTCCACATATTTGATATGGTGATCAATATATTTAAATTAGTCTTACAGTATAATCATCATACTGATACTTGTTTATCATCATTTTTTAATAAAACTTTAAGTATTTAATAGAATATAAAATTATACATATATGTGTGTGTGCCTGTGTGTGTTTCACTTGTTAGGTGAAGGATAAACGGTAAACAACAAAGTCTTGCCTTATTAGGATAGAGCAGCAGTGTTTGGGCTATATTCAATTAATAAACTGCACTTAAGTGGGCAAGACAGCTGGGTTTTGGGTCATCTTTTGCATCCATCGGATAAAACTAGGATAGCATCCGGTACTTCATATCTTTAAATGATCACAATAAAGATATAACTGATTACAATAAAGATCACAATAAAGTTATTCCATGACAATAATTCATATTACTTTAAATGATCACAACTAGATTCGTTTTAAAAATGATAATATCCAATAAAGATATAACTGATCCAAATTCTTTTTTTTTCTTGGGGCATTTTTTTTTCTCATATGGCGGTCTCCTGATGCCCTTCGATCGATGGTGCAGTAGTGCTTAATTTTAGTGTGCTAAGAGTGCCATGGCCGGACTTGGAAGGAGGGTATGGTTTGAGTTGTTTTGGATTTTGTGGACAACATACAGAGCCAATGCATTTGTCTTCAAATGGTCTAAGAGCTTAGATAATTATTAGATGGAGCAATCTTTGTTTGTGTTCAATAATTAGATTTGTTTTTTATGCATACATTGATTGAGTCATTGACCCTGCCTCATATGTCATTTTCTTTTCTTTTCATTTGTCTCAAGGTCAGAAACCTCAAGGTTTGTGCTAAAATCTGAGATTTGATTACACCGCTATTATTCACCTTGTTTATAAGCAATAATAGCATAACAATCACAATTGAAAGGGTGGAGTGGCAACAATTTATATGGGCGTAATTAATCTCACCTGATCCTATTATGGTCTTTTGACTATTCTATTTATTAAGAAAATAATTGGATTTAAGCAAAATAATTGGATTTAGGTAGATATTGTGGATCATATTAATCTAGCTAAACTATTTCTAAGAAGCCATTTATTGAAGTATGTATAAATTCTAACGGAAAAATCAGGCCTGAATATTAATTAACAAATAGGCAAAATAATCACGAAATTTGATTCTATGAAAGGTTCCATGAGTCTCAATTTATCATTTGGTAAAGTGTTTCGGAATTTGCAAACCATACAAAGGCTTCTATGCTACTTTGGAGTTATGAGAAGAGCTTATCATGCAAGAAGAGAGAATGGAAGGGAGAGGTGAGCTTAGTTATTTGGTTTTGAAAAATGCATGTATTCTTATATCAGCAGATTAATGATTCAAGATATTACCTCTTATCTACTCATTGCTAAAGTTCCAATGGTGCTAAATTATATATAACTTGTTAAGTAGAAATTAATTCGGAGATCGAGTTCATCCAAGAGATTGTGTTAATATACAGGTCAAAATCTAATTCAACTTTAAATTTTAAATCACTAAGTTTTAAGCCTAAATGTCTACATTAATCCTTCTACTTTCTATTAATTATTTGATATGGAACTAAATCTTATATACAATCCTCAAGATTTTTTCCGTTCACTTGGAAGCTAGTTTAACTCCCATTTGATTCTAACCTACCATTCTTTGATCAATCTCTATATCTAATTATTCATCTAAGTGCATGAAATGCTTTCATTCCAGTAGAAGAACTTGCATGAAATTAATGTTTTTACTCTAGTAGAAGAGCTTATTTTCGAAGAGCCATACTTTATCACAGTATATTGTTAGAGATGGCAATGGATAAAATTTTTACAGGCATCCGAATTGAGTCGAACCGTAAAAATGAGTTTGAATGGTAAATAGTTGGACGCCAATCGTTTTCGGGTTTAAAAATTTAGAACTTGTTTTAAACCAGGTTGAGTTCAGGTTTAAAAAATCGGATATCCAAAATATATACCTAGCTTCCAAAGGTTACAAAAATTATTGTATTTTTAATGGTTATAGTTTATGTTATATCTTAGTTTTTTTTAAAAAAATAGAGATGCATCTTAGTTAATTTATTTTAATTTTATTTGTATTGTTGAATTAATATAGGGATATAATTTATTTTTTTGATAAATAATGAATTTATTTTAATTTTAGGTCATGTTCGGATAGGATAGTTGACCTTTTTTTTGGATACAAACGGTTGATCATACATGTCTAGTATGTATCAACCCAGAAACATCAGAATACAAAATTTGCCTCAAAATAGTAGGACAAGGATTACCCTGACTCCAAATCCAGTAGCTAGAATGCTGGGCCACTGAAGCCGCCATCCAATCAGCAGCCGCATTGGCTTCACGGTATATGTGTCGAATATGGGCAAATTCAGCTACCTGAAGGCTGGACCATATGTCCCAGAGAATTAGATTAAGGGGGGCAACATGGACATTTTCCTTCTGAAGCCACCTAATGACCATCATAGAATCACCCTCGATCACAAATCTTTAGGAATGAAGAATCTGAGAGGCATAAGTAATACCAGCCCAAGCAGCATATAGTTTGGTCATAGGGACAGAGGAATCCAAAGAACCAAATTCACCCGCTGCCATCATATGACCCTGAGGCCCACGGATGATGAAGGCCGAGCCAGCAAGTCTACCACGGACGCTCCCATCAAAGTTGATTTTGACAAACCCTGGAGGGGGGGCTCCCAAGAAAAGAAAACCGTATGCCAGTTCGCTACCGAAGCAGCAGGGGAACCCCAGAGGCCAGAGGAGTTAGAACCAATCGAAAGCAAAGCTAGGGCATAATCCGTAGACAATGATATGATCTTCCTCACCAGTCTCTAC
This sequence comes from Calamus simplicifolius, assembly GCA_900491605.1. Taxonomy (NCBI): domain Eukaryota; kingdom Viridiplantae; phylum Streptophyta; class Magnoliopsida; order Arecales; family Arecaceae; genus Calamus; species Calamus simplicifolius. The sequence goes on from UESW01003875.1 coordinate 163,622, forward strand.
GAAGAAATAAGATCCTCCGTGAATATAAGCCGGTTCCTCGAAAGCCAAATCTGGTAAGCCGTAACTGCCCAAAGACCACATAAATGCTGAGGGGCCCTTCGGAGATCATGAAAGAAGAGGGAGCGAGGGAACCTGAAGCATCCACTCTACCAGTATAACCCATCAGGTGCCAAATCTATCGAGTTCTAGGACATAAGAAGATAGCATGATCGGAAGACTCGTCCTCTAGCCCACACAGAGGGCAAATCGGCTGGATAGGCATACCCCTACGAGATAGCAGGGCACTCGTCGGAGGACAGTCCCAAATAAGCTTCCAAATAAACAGCTGAACCCTGGGGAGGGTAGGGAGCGACCAGATCCAAGAAGCATCCTTCGTACATTGTGACTGAGGCCTAAAAAACTTCATAAGGTCTCTGAAAGGGGCCCTAGATAGAGAGGATCTCTACCAAAGCCTGACATCTACCGAGGGACTAGAAATGAGAGGGATCGAGAGAATCCGCTGAGAAAGTTCCCTACCGAAGAAATGGGTCACCGTGGGGGTATGCCAGGTATGAGAATCTGGAGAAATCAGATCCTTAAACCTTAAGTCGAAGGGGACATCAATGCTGATAAATGAGGGCCATCGAGATAGAGAAAGGTCCGCAATCCAAGAATCATGGATAACATCAATAGACTGACCATCACCAATCATCCAAAAAGTGTTCTTCAGGATAGAATTCCCATACTGACACACCTCTTTCCAAAAGGAGGAACACCCTCAGGGTGGCAGAATGTACTCCCCAGATCTCCAGTCACCATATCTCGCCTGCATCACAGAGCTCCACAAATATTGCGGCTCCAAAAGAAAGCGAGATGCATGTCTGGCCAGAAGAGCTTGTCGCCTAATCAACATGGATTGAATTCCAAGACCACCTTCTTGGATAGGCATACAGATTGTGTCCCAAGATAGAAGGTGGATGCCATAACCATCTTGTATAGAGGCCCATAAAAAGTCCCTAAACCATCTCTCGATCCTCCTTGGAACAGTAATCGGGATGGCCGCATTCGAAAGCAAATAAAGAGGAAGGAAGGAAAGAACCGACCGAATAATGGTGACCCTAGCCATCATAGATAAACCAGTGACATGCCACCCATCAATCCGCTGACGGACATGCCTCTCAAGGTCCTCATAGTCAGAACATCGGGGACGTCTACCGGTCATAGGAATCCCTAGATACATAAATCGGTCAGTCTGAGTTGATATCCCCAAGAGATTCATAATAGCTTCTCTGGTGGGTCTGGAAGTCTTAGGGCTGAAACAAATGGAAGACTTAAGAAGGTTGACCTTCTGCCCAGAAGCCTGACAATAGGACTGAATAATGGAATCGAAGGAAGCTGCATTATCAAAGGAAGCTAGACCCAGAAGAATACAATCATCTGCAAACAGGAGATGAGAGACAGAAGGGCCCCCTGCCCCTGCCAGAAAAGGAACAACCCTTCGATCCTGCTCAGCATGAATGAAAGCACGGGAAAGATCATTCGCAGCCAAAATAAACAGAAGAAGAGATAGAGGGCAGCCCTGACGTAATCCCATAGCAGAATGAAAAAACTCAGTCAGGCTTCCATTAATAATTAGAGAGAAAGAAGGCCTCCAAATACAAGCCATAACCCACTCAATAAATAGCTCGTCAAATCCGAACTCCTGAAGAGTTCGGTGCAAGAAGGCCCAATTCAGTCTATCATACGCTCTCTCCATATCAAGCTTGACAGCCATAAGACATCGGCTAGCTGGGGCTCTATGGAGATCATGCATAAATTTCTGAGTGATGAGAACGTTGTCCGAGATAGAGCGACCTCTGATAAACGCCCCCTGTTCCATAGAAATAAGGCGGGGAATAACCGAACGGAGGCGACTAGCTAAGAGGCGAGCACATACCTTATATAAAGTAGTGCACAGACTGATTGGCTAAAATGCTGAGGGAGCGAAGCGTCCGAGCGCTTAGGCACAGAGTGATAAGGGTCCGATTCCATTCCAAAGGAATATGCTTTGATTGGAAGACATTCTGGATTGCTTGTATCATCTCCTGCCCTACGATATCCCAATAATGACGAAAAAAGAAGGATGAAAAACCATCCGGCCTAGGGGCTTTGTCCGGACCAAGCTCCCAGAGGACCCTACGAACCTCGTCCGCATGGATCGGACTAACAAGCATGGCATTATCCAAGGAGGAAACCTTTCTGGCATCAGAAACTTGGGTGACCGGGGCCCCATCACCAGTGGAGTCAGACCATCTAGACCGAAAAAAGTTAAGAAACTGAGTCTGAATCGATTGGATGTCCTCTAGAAAGTTCCCCTCCGCATCAGCAACCCTCCGAATCCTGTTAGCTGCCCGATGCTTCAGAGTGGCCTGATGGAAGAATCTGGTATTACGGTCCCCTTCTTGGATCCACTGCACTCTGGACCTCTGACTCCAATATATCTCCTGCTGCCGTAGAAGGGAGTGGTGGTGAGCAAGACTCGTGCGCAGCGAGAAGAGATCAGCATCGACAAGAAAATTGTCCTGGTCCTCCTTCACCTGAAGAGCATTAATAACTGCTTCAGCCTCCTCCACTTGCCGAACCATATCACCTACCTCCAGCATGTTCCATCTGGACATTCTACGACTGGCCAGCATAAGACGACGACATAACCGGTAAGCAGCGTTACCCCTGATAGGCAGATGCCAAACCTGAGATATGATAGTCCGAGCAGTAGAATGAAACATCCAGAACCACTCGAATCTAAACTGTTTCCTCTGATGCAGATCAGTCACAGTGGAAATCAAAATAGGACAGTGATCCGATGTGATCCTAGGAAGATGAGTAACAGAGACTGCAGGGAACCTGTGAATCCAATCAATAGTGGCCAAAGCTCTATCCAATCTCTCCCAGACCCGCGCTGACCCCTGCCGATTATTACACCAAGTGAATTGTGGCCCCGAATAACCCAGATCCATCAATCCAGAGGACCCAATAAATGACCTGAATTCACTTATGTCAGCAGAGCCAGTGACTCTTCTACCCCCCTACTTCTCACTAGCCTATAGTTAAAATCACAAGCAATAATGGAAGGAATCCCTGAGCAAGGAGGGAAGATAGCTCCACCCAAAGGACCCATCTCACACGATAATCAGTGCTGGCATAGACCGCCAATAGGAGCCATGGGTCAGAAATCCCATCAGAAACAACAAGCCCGATCAGCTGATTACATTGATGCAATATATCAACCTTAACCACTGAGTCACACCATATGGCCAAAATACCACTAGACAGACCCTCAGCCTCCATAGCATAAGAAGACCACGACCGGGCAATCTGTCTCCAAAACCGCATCAAGCTGTCTCCTGACAGCCTGGCTTCTAACAGAACACATATGTCAAAATTATGTAATTGTAGCAATCTACCGAAAGAGGAACGGAATGAGGGCTTGTTAGCACCTCTCACATTCCACAGTAAGATTTTTAACTGGAGATAGAGGGGACCCCCCTGATCCTCAATCATAAAGTTGTCAGAATTACACCCTGCAGTCCGAATACCATCCGGAGAATCGAAAATGGGACGGGCCTGCATAGAAACTGAGTCCACAACAACATCCACAGAATCCTGGCCCACGAGATCGCCAGAGGATACCTCAAACACCTGGTCAGCAGACCTACCCGAGTTGGCCAACATAACCTCCTGACCACTGAGTCATGTGTAGCAACAGACAGGGCCGAATTAACCGTAGAAGGAATGAAATCCGCTCTACTTTTGAGAAAATTTCCCTTGCCTTTCCCTTTCCTCGACACAAGTTTCGAGTTGGATCTAGGAGGCAGGTTGTCAGCTGGTCTGGCCCGCTTAAGGGGGCCCGAAACCTTCTCCCTAATCTCCAATTGGCCCCCTTCATTGGAAGCCAATCCCAAGGAGGCAAAAGGGTTGCTAGTAGCCAGAGATTGGGACTGATGAGGATCAAAATCCTAGCCTTATCCACATTCAGATACCCCAGGTCTAAAATATTGAAACCGGCATGTGCCTGAAGAACCAGCACAACCATGGTTACAGAAGCTTTCTTATCCCCACCATCCTGGCCATCTCCAGCTTACCTTTTACAAAACCATTCATACTGGCTCGACCCTGATGAGCCTTCACTGCAGCAGAGACAGGGGCATCCGACACCCCACCCGACTGCTGAAGAACCCCAGCTCCCTTCAATGATCCAGGGGGACGTCTGCGTCCCACTTTAACCGGACTGCTCCCGCCTCATCCACATCACTCACCTTAGAAATAGGGGGAGGATCAGAGCCTGCCGAAGAAGACTTCGATGGGCGACCCGGTGCACTCCTCCTCTGGCGCACCGCAACCATCCACGGCCTGAAGACGGAGCAACTAGCAGAAGCCTCCTCCCCTGCCATGACCGACGACGAGCAAGGGCCACCCAGATGCAATGATCTGCAAGCCGGGCAGATTCCCTCCATTGACTCATACACAAATTGCTGCCAAAACGAACCCATCAGCCCCTGAACCCGGGTCCCTGGCCTCAGAGGGTTGCGCAGATCCACCCTGACTGCCACCCTCGCGTAAACACCCCTGCTCCTGGACGTCGTAGCAGCATCCACACAGGAGAAGATCCCCGCTGACTCAGAGATGATTCTAAGGATGTCCTCCTTCCAGAACTCCAATGGAATGTTGGGCATCCTCAACCAAACCAACGCCGAGGGGACGGAGTCCTCCACCGAAAAGAATTCCGGACGCCATGCTTCAATCCCAATTATCTGCCCATTGATCACCCAAGGATGATTAAGAACCAGATCGCATACCGCCGGGTCTTCAAATCGGAATATATGGCATCGGCAGGCGAGGCTGACAGGGGCAATGACGCACGAAATACCGGCTCGCTGGAACTCCCTGACGAACGCTTCAGCCGGTACCCACTTGAGGAAAGACCGGGCTATAACAGCCTTCTGCTGCCACCCCATCACCTCCTCCTCAAGCAACGACATCGGGACCTGAACGACAACAGGAAATCGGGACTCCAATCGCTTCACCTCCGTCGGAGAAGGAGACGACGATACCCATCTAAACCCCATGTCCGTTCCCTTACTCCTGGAAACCCGATCCCCTGTAGCTCCATCAGACGCCATGGGAAGGCAATGGATGAAGGGACGAAGGACAGCTGAGAAGCGGGAAGCAAACCGACGAAGATCGCTGGAGAACTAGGGAGGAGAAAGTCGGTGCACGAATCTTAAAGCACACCAAAGAAAGAGCATCAGAGAAGAATCGTGCACAATTCTCAAAGCTCTGTGATACTGGATAGTTGACTTTTATCTAACTTGGTTTTTATGTCCAATTCGGATATGACTTAGTTACGGATTTAACAAATTGATTTGGTTATGTAGTCGGATTTATTTTTTTTAAAAAAATGAGTTTTAAAACCAGTTCCAGTTTTAGATTCTAAAACTAGATACGAATTCAGATAATTCCCCTCCCCCCTAAAATAAAAAATAAAAAAAATCAGTTGCCATCCTTATATATTGTCCGCCAAAGTTTAAGAGTCATCCACTCTTTAAGAGCTATATTTTCACTATAATCATAAGAAAGTCTGCTCTTATAAGAATCATGACCAAGATCACATTGAAACCCAACATCTTTCTTCACTATGTCCATTTTGCTGCACCATTTGATACACTTGAGGCTATCATGAGTTCTTCATTAAAGTAATCAATTCTTTAAGAATTGTTCAAGATTGCCAATTACTAGCATTGATGCTCTTTGTCACGGGTGAGCGTTTTCATTACTCAAACGCTAGTTTCATGCTCCATATGCCACATACTAAGGCTAGCTCTTCCGAGTCCTCTTAAACATACATATAAATGCACAGTAATTTAACCATGTAACCAAGCAAGCACATCAATGCCCCTACTCAAAACTCTGTCAAATTGAGCATATGCGATATCCTCAAGCATCTACAAGCAAATGACCTCTAGAATCAATTACAATGTTTAAGCTCACCTCCATGTCATATCATAAATATTTTGAAAGGTGCTCCACATCTGAAGACCTTGTTTTGACTGCATGGCCTTGTTCCATAGGCAAAGTTGCTGCTTACCTATATATCAAGCAACCCATCAAAGTACTTCCATGCCATGATATATTTTGCTGTTCCACTAATCTATAAGCTACCATGTAGCCCTTTAGGAAGATGTAGACCTATTTCATAAGACCTGACCGTACATGACCTATTTCACTATCTAAGCTTCCCGGTAAACTATTTTGCTATAATCTTAGTCTTGCATCCTTGATATGCATGCCTTTCCATGAATGGCCATGCCACTTGATAATATTCATGTCCTATTTATGCATTATTGTGCACTACTACGGTACTATATCCAAGTCTTTCCATCGAGTAAATATATTTGATTAACAAGATTTGCATCCCATTGTCCTTTTCTTGCCATAACTCTCTTAACCATTCTTGATCCTTGCCATAACTCTCTAAACCATTCTCATGGACTAGCTTGTTCTGCAAGCACGGGCCATACTCTTGTCGGACTAGTCTCTTTGGTCATCCTTAATCTTTGGCTTAACTCTAAAGCGCATGTCTTGAAGACTTGTAAGACTAACCTGTTAATGTTTGCCAAATCATTGCCTAACTAGTCTCTTATTACTGCTTCACTCCATAATTAAAGGGATCAAGAGCACATAGTGATACAAGATCTTAGGTAGTGCTTGAAATAGGGAATAAGAAGGGATATCCCCTGGATATCTCTTCTTATTCCCAAAAGCCATAACTATAAGGGATAGCTGGGAATAAAGTTAACCAAAGGGATAATCCATAGTTAACCATGGGTTATCCCCTCGATTTATTTCCTAAAAAATACAGGAATAGCTGGTTATCCCTCCAAATAAGAGTAAAAAAAAGTTATCCTATGGATTTACCTTTTTGCATTTAATATGATCAATGAGATAGCCAAGGATATCCCTAGGGATAGCCAGGGGATAAACTCTATCATGTACATTTATCCATGGATAATATTTTTTTTATCAAACACTACCTTAGGCTCTGATATCAAATCTGACATGAAGAGTAACAATTAGCCTCACAATGATCACTTCGCACAAAATCATATAGTATTACACCATCATAAGTAAAATGTACCCCAAGCAAGGAAAGAAATAAAATTTTAAATTTGATTATTAATTTGTTATGTTCAATAAGGTACAACTAAAGCCTATTTATAGAATAAAATAGACTAATTTCGAATTATACTTAGAGATAATTAGACTTTAAACTTATTAGAACTAAGTATCAATCATAAACTTGTTCGGCAACAATTCTAAAATAAATTAAAGGAAAAAAATCCTAAACAAACATCATTAAGATCATTTCCTAGTTTGGTAGAATTTTTTTTGTTCTTTTTTTCTAGGTTGCGTAGCAAAGGATGACCCCAATAACTTTCCAACGGCCAAACTTCAAGGAAAAACCTTCCAAAATGAATCCATAGTATTGTGTCCCTCCTCCCTCCTATGTTTGGATCTTTGGAAGGAAAGGAATGGGAGAGTAAAAAGAAGTAAATGGATGGAAGGAGAAAGAAAGGAAAGGAAGGGTTGTTCGTCTTCTTTTGTTTAGAAAGGATGGAAGGGAAGAAAGGGTAATATCAATTATCTTGTTGGATAGGGAGGGGAGAAAGGAAGGGAAAGAGTTATGTGATAATTATAACCTTGAGAATAGGGAATGAACAGTGAGAATGAAAGAATGAATAATAGAAAATGAATGAATATTTTGGTGTTTTGAAAAAATATGACTTAAACCTTTTTTTCTTCCTCAGCTTACCCTTCGATTTGGGGATTAACAAATTCATCCTTGTGAGAAAAGAGGGAGAACCAGTTCCCTTCACTCCTCTCTTAAACCCTTCTCCCAAATAAATAACTTATGATCTTTTTTCTCCATTTCTTTTTCCTTCCTCTATTCACCCCAATCCAAACAGACTCTAAGGTAGTGTTTGAAATAGGGAATAATTAAGACGGATATCCCGGATATATCCCAAAAGCCATAACTATAAAGGATGGCTGGAAATAAAGTTAACCAAAGGGATAATCCATGATCAGTCATGGTTAACCATGGGTTATCCCCTCAATTTATTCTCTAGAAAATGCAGAATAGCTGGTTATCTCTCCAAATAAGAGTAAAAAAAAGTTATTCTATGGATTTACTTTTTTGCATTTGATCATATGATATCCCTAGGGATAGCCAGTGATATCCCTAGGGATAGCCAGGGGATAAACTCTATCCCGTACACTTATCCATGGATAATATTTTTTCTATTAAACCCTACTTAAGAATCCTTTCATCTTTCTTTAATCCGTTGGAAGAACAAGGAAAAGCCACTTAAAAAGGCGCCATGCCAAGGTCAACAAAGAAAAACCAATTATTCCTAAACTAATAAAGCAAGAATCTACTCCTATCACCAGCAACACCAGGTAGCCAACGGTAGCAACAGATCCCACTCGTGGAGAATATATAGGTGTGAAGAGAGGATATAGGGGACCTCTTAAGGGCCGACCGATCCTCGGCTGATCCAACGATGACCGATTGGCAACTGATTACAATAGGAGAGGCATAGGGTTTACCAGTGGCTCTTCCTCTCATCTCTCCATCATCGGCAAGCAGTGCTGCTTCCGTGGTGTCGTCGAACGAAATAGAGGAAACTTGAAAGCGTTTTCTTGTCATGAGAACGATTTCTATGATCTTTCTTGTTCATTGCACTTGCTATTTTAGCCATAGATTGATTATAAGAAGTCCAAACACCAAAACGATGTGAATAAAATATTAACAATGTATTAAAAAATCATATCTTGAATAAAATATTAATAAAAACCCTCCATAACTGCACTCAGAGCGGAGCGATGCGTTTTTTTATTGAACTGGAGAAAAGCTTCGAACTATTGCAAAGGAATATTTTACTTTGAATAAACTCTGGCACACTAATAAAGCCTTTTGATAAAAGACTTGTGTCGCAATCCAAAAGATTATGAAACGTTATAATTTATCCTTAAATATTCTCAAAGTGTCACCAATTGCCAACATAATCCTAGTTTACTGTTCTCTGTCTCTCAAACTCAGTTTAGGGGAAAAGCAAAGAGTGCTATAGAGCTATTCTTTTGCTTCGTTTCCTTGTTGCATGTCTTATAACTCTAATCTTGAGTTATTGAATATTGCAATATATTTTATTCAGGTGACTTGGTTCTCTTTTATTTTTTAATAATACTAGTGCTAATACTTGTAAATTGGTGACAATTATACTTAGCTCAATCTTGCATATGTTTGTCTCATTTCCTGGACATAGACGAGCTGATTTTAATAGGAAGGCTTAGGTTTACTTTTTAAAACATAAATTTAAATCTTGTGATGCGCACGCACGCATATATATATATTAAAAAGCAAAATAAATATTACGTTAAAGTTTTAAAAGCTGATAAACATACTGAGTATACTATTTATGATGATGATTATTTAAAAAAATATAACATTAAACATCAATTGACTGCTAGGTATATTCAATAAACTGAAGGGACTAAAGAAAAAAATAGAGCAGCTATGGATATAGCTAGAAGTATGCTGTATAGTAAGAATTTGGCTAAAATTTTTTTAGCCGAAAGCTATTGTTTGTGCCATTTATGTTTGAAACAAGTGCCCAATAAGAGGTAATCATCATAAACCTCACAATAAACTTAGAATTGAAAAAAAGCCTCATTTTAAACATCAAAAGGCGTTTTGTTGAGTTACTATGGAAATGTGCCTAATAAATTAAAAAAGAAGGTAGATGATAAAGCAAAAAATTATATTTTTATTAGCTATAATCATGAGACAAATTGTTAAAATCTATATAATTCAAAGACTAAAAAATGATTATAATATCAGTTAAGACGTGACTTTTGATAAGGATGATGTTTTAGGATTAGATAGTTAAACAAAAAAAGTCTTTGCTGGTGTCACTAGTTGTTGTTAATAGAGAAATATAAGTGCAACTCACTAATGATGTGCTTCCATTAAATGTGATGCCTACTCTCATATTTTTTTTCAATCATCTACATCATCAACATCGGTTATATGTTCGCTTGCAGATTATGTGACTAGTAGTGTTAATGACTCATTTGATAATGATGGTGTAATCCATTTTGCTTTATGGTTAGATTGTGATCCATTAACATACGAAGAAGCTATTAGTAATAACTATTGGGTTCGAGTAATGGATGAAAGATCAATGCAATTAAAAAGAATAACATTTGAGAGCTTTGTACTCTTCTTAGAGATAAGAAGCTTGTAGGCATCAGATGGGTATATAAGATAATGGACAAGTCAATTGAATGGAGAGGTAGATCACTTTAAGGTAAGATTGATTACTAAGGGTTGTAAGTAAAAGTTAGGTATTGATTTATTTGCTAAACTTGATATTATGCATATAATTATTTCTTTTGCTACTCAAAATTACTGAAAAATCTTTTAAATAGATATAAAGAGTATGCTTGAAAAGGAAGTATATGTTGAGCAAGATCGCTGAGATATATGAAGAAAGGAGAAGAAAAAAATTATAAGTTGAAGAAAGCCTTGCATAATTTAAAACAAGCACCTAAAGTATGCTATGCTTAAATTGATTTATATTTCCTTGAGCATAGATTTCATAGATGTCTCTTTGAGTATACTTTGTATATTAAATTTATTCAACAGGGCAATATTATTATTGTGTGCTTATGTGTGGATTATTTGATTTTATTAATAATAATTTTTAACTATTAATGAGCTTCAAAGAAGATATGATTGCTCAATTCGATAATAAATATGAAATTAATGTCTTACTTCCTTAATATTAAGGTAACTCAGACTTATGATAGTGTATTTATTTCTCAAAAAAATATGTTAGTAATGTTTTTTTAGAAATTCAAGATGGAGTCATTTAAGCTTATTTTGACTTCGATTGTAGATAGACAGAAGCTTGTGAAGGATAGTATTGATGAATTGATTGATTCAACAAATTTTAAAAACATAGTAGGAAGAGCCTGGTATAGTTGACTACTATTATCTTGACATTATATATGATGTTAGAATTATTAATCAATTTATAAAGACTCCAGATCAATCTCACTTATAAGTAGCAAAATATATTTTGTAATATGTTAAAGATACACAAAGTGATAGTATTTTTATTTTTCTGCTAATGATGTGGAGCTTGTTGCATGCATAGATAGTGTTTGGATAGGTGATATTAAAAAATGAAATAGTACTACCAATTGCATTTTCTACTTTTGCTTCAGAGTTTTGCTTGATTATCTAAGAAACAATAAGTGGTTGATTTTTTTTATTACTGAGATAGAATATATTATGTTTGTGAGTAGTGCTATTAATTATGAATAATCCTTAATGAGTTACATCATCAATAAGATAAGCTTATGAAGATTATTTTAAGGTAAACAAATATGTAATTGCATTGATAAATAATTTAATATTTTATGGTCGTAACAAAATATTAACATAAAATATCACTACATTTATGAGTTGGTCAAAGCATAAATTCTATTGAATTTTGTTTGTCTGAAAAATAAATTGCAGATATTTTTATAAAATTACTTAGAGATGATTTGTTTATAAATCTCAAGAGAATAATAGGCTTGGTGAAATTTGAAGAGTTTGATTTAAGAGGAATTATTGGAAAATAAACTAAGCATAGAATCCAAATACTTATTTAATTAGGATTATTTTTTATTAGTTGTTCAAAGTCCATGGTAGTGTCGGCATAACAATTGATATTCTAGTACAAGGGTTGGTTTTGTTATTCTCTTTAATCCATTAACATCACTGTATGTGTACATGCGTGCGTGTGTGTGACCGGGTTGTTTTGTTTATTATTATTATTTTTGAGAGCATGTGACGACAGGAGTCTTTTGTGTTTTGTGGCTAGCCTTTTGAGAGGCAGACCAGCAAGTTTTATCTTAATAATAAAAGTTATTTAATGCTTATTTTATTGCTCATGGGTGGGCTGAGGGGTGGGCCGTGTCCCCAGCTCTGTAGGCGACCACTTGCTCGATTTGTCTCTTGATGATCTCCTGCATTCTGTTTCAGATCATGCTTTTGGTTCTATTTTTTCAATAATGATGATGATGGTGATGATGATACACTTGGAAGCCCTACAGCATGTTTATTTAGTTTTTATATATATGAACTAGTCTGATCACTAAGATAAGCTGAAACAAATCACCTCGACAAGGAAAAATAAAAAGCTGAAACAATACCAATTGTTTTATGCCACATATATATAGCTAGGCATCGATCGACCACGGTGCCCTGGAGGTGAAGCATATATACAAGGACTGTGGATCAGTCAAGCTTCCAAGCTCTACCGCCCAAAATGCTGAACTTCTTGAGCCTTCCAAACAGCATGACAGCAATAAGAGTGAGTTTTCCTTGACTACTCCATTTCCCTGAGAACCCAATCCATGCATCCTTGCATTGCCCCTTGGGCTTCAGTTGGCGTTTGCAGCCATAGCCGGTTGTGAATCCCACATTACCATATGCACTGCGGCCAATTTACAAAGAGGAAAAGAGGACAGTATTAGAGATAGGAGACGACTGATCACTTGTATGATAGCGTTAATAAATTAAATTGCGTCTGATCGATACCTCATGTTCCACTGGAAGAGTTCAAAGCCATCAGTGGGTCCTCAACCCTTAAGATGGCGGACTAGGTCCCTAAGGTGCCACTCCACAATGTTCACGACGTCGCAAATAATCTCATAAGACTTAAACGAGTTTGGCTTGTGTTAAAGCACTATTAAAGCTTGTCACATCTACTTATTGAATGCATTCACCAACAGTGCAAACGTTCTTTCCACTCCTAAAAATGTTTATTTCGTGGTTTGATCGGTTAGAAAGCACCTTGTTGCAGGCAAGGCACTATTGCGGCCATGGAGGGAACTATACAACGTTCATGATCACCAATAAATTGAGGCACTACGTCACTATGTCCTCATGACCGTTAGTGTAAAATTTTGGGCTAAGCCTTCAATTAATAGCTATCATATACATGCATGTCATAAACATGAAACGTACCTGATCACCTCAATGACTACATTTAAGACGCTGAAATTCAAGGGATCTTCGGAGAGCTTTTTCCTCTCTGTAATGCAGATGATGATGACAAAGATGGCCAAATATGAGAGCTGCGAGAGGATCAAGTTTTGCACCAGGTTCTCTCTCTTCTTCCCGTCTTCCATACGCTCTGAAAGCCCATTATTATATCCCAAGGGCATAAAAGAAGTATAAGGAGGAAGGTACCTGAAACAAAAATTGATAATTAAGAATTGGCAAGAATCTTTTGCTAAAGCAACCTATATATCTTCTAACCTATCGGAGCTCGCACTAGACTAGTATAATCACCTGCCTGTATCAAAAATAAAAAAGCAACCTATATATCAGACATTCACATGATCTTGAGGGTACTAGCCAGATACAAATATCTAAGTAGGCATTCAGTTCGATGAAGATCCATCAGCCGTGCCACTTAAAAAAAAAAAAAAAGTCTTACTGCATCGTATAGATAAAATGGTATTGCACACGATAATTAATGCATAATGCATGTATAAGTATATTAAAAATAAAAAAATATTTTTAATATATATGTATACATCATGCATTAATCGTCATGCATGATGCATTTATTCTGTATCACGAGTGATGCAGAAAAACTTTTCTTGACCGATTGTCCACATGTTTCCATGACCGGAATTTAGAGCGCAAGTTGCCATGGGCAGTGGGCATCTCACGCCTGATATATAAAGCCCATGTTGAAATGAAACCTCCCATATTCTAGCATGTGGTTACTGCCCATGGAAAACCCTTCCTGCACCGCTTTCGGTGCAGGAAGGGCGCACCGGGGCGCGGCATTGGCCGCGCTCCCGTGCGCGCGCACGTGCGAGGCGTCGCACGCGCGCCTGCACGGGGGCGCGGCCAATGCCGCGCCCCGGTGCACGACTTTGTGCACCGCAAGCGGTGCACAAAGTCGTTTCCTACTGCCCATATTCTAGCATGCGGTTACTGAGTGGATATCGCACATCACCGCCCTGTTGCAACTGTTCTCCAATGTGGTCCTTTCAGAGTTAGGACTTTCAAGGGAACGATCATAGCTATGAGTATTATTTACTTCTCCGTTAGCCGGATGAAAAATAGTTAAGTATTTTTCGTTCTTTATCGCTCTTATTTTGTTGGCTTCATATATACAATATTTTTATATGTTTTTATATTTACAAAATTATTTTTATAATTTTTATTAAAAGTTTAAATATGTTATTAGAATAAAAAGTATATGTGATACGGCTGGCCATTTTTCCGGGGTAGTATTATATTCTGCACGGTTTTCGAAAGTAATGATATGACAACAAAACCCAAGGCCTCCAGCGCCGGCCCCCAGTGTCGGTCTCCAGCGTCGGCCTCCAGCGTCGACCCCCAGCGACGGCCTCAGCGTCGGCCTCCAGCGCCGTCCTTCAGTGTCGGCCTCCAGCATCGGCCTCCAGCGACAGCCTCAGCGTCGGCCTCCAACGCCGTCCTCTAGCGACGGCCTCCAGCGCCGGCTTCCAGCGTCGGCCTCCAGCAACAGTACCAAAGACCGACACCCAACGTCGGCATCAAAGTTATACGTTAACACCAAAGACTAACGACCAGCGTGGCCTCTAGTGCCGGTCCCCAGTGTCGGTCTCCAGCGCCAGCTTCCAGCGTCAGCCCCCAGTGCCATCCTCCAGTGTCGGTCCTCAGCCCCGACCTCCTGTGCTGGAACTTTGACTCCTGCCTCCTGCATTGGCTCCGTCTCCGGCATCGGCCCGCAGCATCTTACATACATTTCATACAGCCGACCCCGGAATCTAAGCACCTCACTCACCAAAATCACGGGCAAGTGTTAGCCTGATAGGCAGTTACCGCTATAAGCGGCCCTTATCCAGCAACAGTCCAACGACTTGCCGTTCAATAAAACATCGCAATAGGACGGATTCGACGGTTCCAACAGACCGAGGTAAACGGGATCCCCAACAGGTATAAAAAGAGGACCCTTGCTCCATGCAGAGGGGGCTCTCTCTCGGAAAACTTTCTCTAGAACAATTCAACAAGAATCATATCCCTGTTCGACGACTCACTAACTTGGGCATCGGAGGGTCCCCGCCGGAACCACCGATCCGGGACTTTTTGCAGGCTCCAGGAGGAAGACGGCGGCTCATCTGTGCACACGGTGATCCAAGCCTGCCCGACGTTCATCACACGTGATTCGGCCGCAACAGATTGGTGCGCCAGGTAGGGGAAGTGCAGACCAGGTCGAAGATTCTCCCTGGAACCCCTCCAGTTTTGCAAAGGAAGCGATGGTGATCACGCGAGCACAAGAGGCTTCCTCCAGCCAGGCAGCCGGGCACATCCCGCGAGTTGAGCATTCGGAGGCTAATCCCCATGCTCCCCCCTTGGCACCGACAAGCCAACCCGACCGGCTTGATGTTCTAGCCCATCAGGTCCAGGATCTGACAACGCTAGTTCGGGGGCTGTAAGAGCGATATGTGGCTGCTGTAACTCAACGGGCGAAGGGGTGCGAGGAACAGTTCAGTCTCACCAAGGAGGGACCCCGCCTGAGGTCTCTCACCGCTCACCCCCCGAACCTCATCACCAAGGGACCTCGAAGCGACGACGGTCTCCCTTCCGTCGCTCCGGTCGTTCCCACCGCCGATCGGAGGAAAAGGAGTCCAAGCGGGCACATTCTTTGCGCCGGCGATCTTCTTCTTCCGACTCATCCCGAGGTAACACTCCCCAGAAAACCACCCGTCGGGCCGAACAAAGGCTTGACGAGTACCATCGGCGATTGGACGAACTCAGCCGTCGGATCGCCAATCCCTATGCAGCGGAGTATGAGCGTCGCCCCCCACTTTCTCGCCATATCATGGAGGAACCAGTCCCCCCTCGGTTCCGTCTCCCTCAATTGGATCCATATGACGGAACAACGGACCCCCTGGACCATCTGAAAAGCTACAAAGTCCTTATGCAGGTCCAGGGAGCGACGGATTCCTTGCTATGCGTTGCATTCCCGGCCATGCTCCGTAAGGCGGCGCACGCGTGGTACTCCCGACTGCCCCCCCGCAGCATCAACTCGTTTCGGCAACTTGAGCGATCCTTCCTGGCTCATTTTGATGCCTGTCGAAAGATCCCCCGAGTTGCCGATAGCCTTTTTGCTGTCCAGCAGAGGAGTGGCGAGACCTTAAAGGATTTCGTCGCTCGATTTAAAGAAGCAGCGCTGGAAGTATACAACCTGGAGGACTCCGTCGCCACCTTGGCCCTGAAGAGAGGACTTCGCCCGTCCAGATTCGCTTACTCTCTGGATAAGAAGCCTCCGCGTTCCTACGCCGAGCTTCTGAACCGGGCACAGAAGTACATCCGCGCTGATGAAGCAGATTCTTTCGGAGAGAAGTTGACAAGAACCCCGGTAATAAACTGCCGCCTTCTGACCGCGCTGGCGCACAACCTCGAAAGCCCGAGCCTCCACGACGCTCAGATCGCCGGCCACAGGCGCTGGTTCCTAAAGAACAGTTCACTCCCCTCATGGCCCCCATCTCCCACATCCTGTTGGAGATTGAGGAGGAACCGTACTTCAAGCGTCCGGCTCCCTTAAAGTCCGGAGGCCCCCGCAACAAGGAGTTTTACTGCCGGTACCATCGGGACTACGGCCACGACACCGAAGACTGCCGCCACTTAAAAAAGGCCATCGAGGAGCTGGTTCAGCAAGGCCACCTGGGCAAGTTTGTTCGAAGGGGGAATTTCCCCGCGGTGGGCCCCATGGTACCCCCAGTTGGCCCGGCTGGCGTGGACAATACCCCAACTGAAAAGACCATAGCTATGATCTCTTGGGGAGCGGACGGTGGTTCGAAGAGACCACGAGAGGGAATAGACTCTGTAATACCTTTCTTCAGAAAGGATCTAGATGGGGTAGTTAATAAACATGACGACAGCGTCGTGGTGTCCATGACTATAGCCAAACACCCTGTAAAAAGAATTCTAATTGATAGTGGGAGCTCTGTGGACATCTTGAGTTATGATGCTTTTGTTCGGATGAACTTATCAAGGTCTTTACTTCGACCCGTTGCCACACCGCTAATGGGTTTCACGGGAGACTCAGTGGGCGTCGAGGGCGAAATTGCTCTCCCGGTCACGGCTGGAACTCCTCCATGTCAGAGCACCATGGTCATAAACTTCTTGGTGGTCCGGGTCCCGCTGGCTTACAACGCCATCTTGGGAAGACCGGGGCTGAATCTGTTGGATGTCGTGATCTCCACTAAGAGATTATTGGTAAGGTTTCCCACCAACGAAGGCATTGGAGAAATGAAGGAGGAGCAAAGCCCACTTCCGCCTTGCTACCATCTGTCGCCCAGCCCGCTGAACTCAGAGTCAGCGACAGCCTCTGAGTCACTCGATCCTAGGGAATTGGGAAGAAGGGGAGAGCCAGCATAACACCTTCTAACCCTCCCCTTGGGTAATGACCCAGCAAGAACTGTTCAGCTGGGGGCAT
The DNA here is from genome assembly GCA_900491605.1 of Calamus simplicifolius. Lineage (NCBI taxonomy): Eukaryota > Viridiplantae > Streptophyta > Magnoliopsida > Arecales > Arecaceae > Calamus > Calamus simplicifolius. The sequence goes on from UESW01003875.1 coordinate 181,201, forward strand.
CGCTCCCGGAGGAAGTACGTCATCAACTTCTTACCTTCCTGCGGGCCAACACGGACGTTTTTGCATGGTCATCCTCAGACATGCCGAGCGTTCCTGAAGAAGTAATCACCCACCAACTTAACCTCAAGCCAGGGTGTCGGCCTGTCCGACAGAAAAAGAGAAACTTCGCTCCGGACAGGCAGAAAGCCATCGACGAGGAGATCCGCAAGTTAATGGCTGCAGGCCATATTCGGGAGGTCCACTACCCCGAGTGGTTGGCTAATGTGGTTCTGGTCCGCAAGGCTAATGGAAGTTGGAGAATGTGCGTAGACTTCACCGACCTCAACAAGGCATGCCCCAAAGACAGCTTCCCCCTGCCTCGAATCGATCAACTAGTGGACGCTACATCCGGCCATGAGGTTCTTAGCTTCATGGACGCTTTCTCTGGATACAACCAGATCCGGATGAGCCCGGCGGATGAAGAAGCTACTTCCTTCATAACCGAAAAGGGGCTGTACTGCTACAAGGTAATGCCTTTCGGGTTAAAGAATGCGGGAGCTACTTACCAGAGGTTGATGAACAAGGTCTTTGAAGGTCAGATAGGGCGTAACATGGAAGTGTACGTGGATGACATGCTAACAAAAAGCGTTCATGCCGGTGACCACATTGCGGACCTAGCAGAGACTTTTGACAGCCTTCGTCGGTACCAGATGAAGCTAAACCCTCGCAAATGTGCATTTGGGGTGACCGCTGGGAAGTTTTTGGGTTTCATGGTGACCCGGAGGGGGATCGAAGCAAACCCAGACAAAGTCCAAGCCATCTTGGACATGAGGCCTCCTGCCAATAAGAAGGAAGTACAACGCTTGATAGAAAGAGTAGCCGCCCTAAGCCACTTCCTATCCAAGTCTGCTGAAAGGTGTCTGCCTTTCTTCAAGGCGCTTCGCCAAATCAATGAGTTCGAATGGACCAAAGAATGCCAGGAAGCGTTCGAAGGGTTAAAGACATTCTTATCTACCCCGCCACTGCTAGCCAAGCCGACGAGCGGAGAAGAACTCCTTCTATACCTTGCGGCCTCTCCTGAGGCTGTTAGCTCCGTGCTAGTCCGTATGGACACTAACGGCACACAAAGGCCAGTATATTATACGAGTAAGGTACTTCATGATGCTGAGACCCGATACTCAAACATGGAAAAAATCATCTTCTCATTGATCGTGTCTGCCCAGAGACTGCGGCCATATTTCCAAGCCCACCCAATTGCGGTGATCACAGATCAGCCTCTGAAGACGGTTCTGGCTCGTCCAGATACTTTCGGCTGACTGGCAAGATGGGCCCTCAAGCTGGGGGAGTTCGATATATCTTTCCACCCCCGGTCGGCTATGAAGTCTCAAGTTCTGGCAGATTTTTTGGTTGAATGTACTTGGGGAATGGAGCCACCTGAAGAACCTCCTACGCACATTCAACCCCTCGGAACCAGCGAAGATGAGTGGGTTCTCCATGTGGATGGGGCATCTAACTCTCAAGGGAGCGGAGCAGGCCTCATCCTGGCCAACTCAGATGGGGTTGTGACCGAATGTGCACTTCGCTTCCTCTTTCTAGCCACAAACAATCAAGCAGAATATGAAGCTTTGCTATCCGGCATAAGGTTGGCTCGAGAGCTTGGGGCGAAATGCCTTAGGGCCTTCACCGACTCCCAACTGGTTGCCGGTCAAATTACAAAGGAATACGAGGCAAGGGATCCCATTATGGCCCGCTATTTAGAAATGGTGTACTCGTTAACTTCCCTCTTCACACATTTCAGCGTCAGCTAAATTCCACGACAGGAGAATGCTAGAGCCGACGCCTTATCCCGTCTTGCTGCCTCATCTGATGGGATGTTGGGAAAGGCTTACGTGGAGCACCTAGAAGTCCCGAGTATTGAAGTACCAAGAGAAATGGCACCGGTGGAGCAGGAGCCCTCCTGGATGGACGCCTATGTTCGGTACCTTACTGAAGGCACCCTTCCAGAAGACCCTGCCGAAGCTAGGAAGCTGAAAAGGCGGGCCTCGAAGTTTTTTATTATGGAGGAAAAGCTCTATCGAAGGTCGTTCTCATACCCTGTTCTCAGATGTGTCGGCCCTGCCGACGCCAACTATATATTGCGGGAGATACACGAAGGGATATGCGAAAACCACCTGGGGGGCAGGGCTCTTGCATATAAAGCTTTACGACAAGGGTATTATTGGCTGACGATGAAGGAGGATGCCTCCGAGCTCGTTAAAAGATGTGACACCTGCCAGCGGCATGCCAACATTCAACATCAACCGGCGTCTCAATTGACCCCTCTAGCAGCACCATGGCCCTTCGCACAGTGGGGCATGGATATTCTGGGACCATTCCCTCCTGCCTCCGGACAACGCAAGTTCCTAGTGGTGGCAGTCGATCATTTTACTAAATGGATCGAGGCGGAAGCTCTTGCTAAGATCACGGAAGCCAAAGTAAGGAATTTCTTCTGAAAATCCATAGTATGCCGGTTTGGGCTACCGCACACCCTCGTTACGGACAATGGCCGACAGTTTGATAATGCTGCCTTCCGAGAATTCTGTGATGGCCTGAGCATCCACCATCGATTCACTTCCATGGGGCATCCCCAAACCAACGGTGCTGCAGAAGTGACTAATCGCATCATCCTCCAAGGACTCAGGGCTCGGCTAGACAGCTGCAAAGGGCACTGGGTGGAAGAACTTTCCAGTGTGCTGTGTGCTTACCACACGACGCCACGAGCACCTACAGGGGAAACCCCTTTCAGCTTGGTCTTTGGGACCGAGGCGGTGATCCCCGTGGAAATAGGAGCTCCTAGCCCTCGGACGGAATTATACCATGAAGCAAGCAACTCAAACCAGCTAAGGGCCGATCTGGACTTGGTGGAAGAACTGCGAGATCGAGCGCAGCTTCGCATGGCAGCATTCCGTCAGCGAGTGGCCAAGCACTACAACTCTCGAGTGCGACCCAAGACCTTCCGGCCCGGAGACCTTGTCCTACGAAGAGCTGAAGTGTCAAAACCTACGGAAGGAGGCAAGTTAGCACCAAAATGGGAAGGGCCATACCGTGTCAAGGAGGTGCTCTACCATGGGGCGTATAAAGTCGAAGAGCTAGACGGGAAACCGCTCCCTCGAACTTGGAATGTCGACAATCTACGCCGGTACTAACAATAGAATCTATCATTGTTAATTTGAATCTGTTTGATGCATGAATAAAAAACATGTTCTTATTTTCGAATGAGAGTGTCACCTAAGACCGGTGTCCAGCGTCGGCAATAAAGACCAACTATGTGTTGGCACCTAAGACTGGCGTCCAGCGTCGGCAATAAAGACCAACTACGTGTTGGCACCTAAGACCGGCGTCCAGCATCGGCAATAAAGACCAACTACGTGTTGGCACCTAAGACCGGCGTCCAGCGTCGGCAATAAAGACCAACTACGTGTTGGCACCTAAGACCGGCGTCCAGCGTCGGCAATAAAGACCAACTACGTGTTGGCACCTAAGACCGGCGTCCAGCGTCGGCAATAAAGACCAACTACGTGTTGGCACCTAAGACCGGCGTCCAGCGTCGGCAATAAAGACCAACTACGTGTTGGCACTAAGACCGGCGTCCAGCGTCGGCAATAAAGACCAACTACGTGTTGGCACCTAAGACCGGCGTCCAGCGTCGGCAATAAAGACCAACTACGTGTTGGCACTAAGACCGGCGTCCAGCGTCGGCAATAAAGACCAACTACGTGTTGGCACTTAAGACCGGCGTCCAGCATCGGCAATAAAGACCAACTACGTGTTGGCACTTAAGACCGGCGTCCAGCATCGGCAATAAAGACCAACTACATGTTGGCACCTAAGACCGGCATCCAGCGTCGGCAGCAAAAGACCAACTACGTGTTGGCACTTAAGTCCGGCGTCCAGCGTCGACCACAAAAGACCAACTAAGCGTTGGCACCTAAGACCGGCGTCCAGCGTCGGCAATAAAGACCAACTACGTGTTGGCACTTAAGACCGGCGTCCAGCGTCGGCAATAAAGACCAACTACGTGTTGGCACCTAAGACCGGCGTCCAGCGTCGGCAATAAAGACCAACTACGTGTTGGCACCTAAGACCGGCGTCCAGCGTCGGCAATAAAAACCAACTACGTGTTGGCACCTAAGACCGGCGTCCAGCGTCGGCAATAAAGACCAACTACGTGTTGGCACCTAAGACCGGCGTCTAGCGTCGGCAATAAAGACCAACTACGTGTTGGCACTTAAGACCGGCTTCCAGCGTCGGCAATAAAGACCAACTACGTGTTGGCACCTAAGACCGGCGTCCAGCGTCGGCAATAAAGACCAACTACGTGTTGGCACCTAAGACCGGCGTCCAGCGTCGGCAATAAAGACCAACTACGTGTTGGCACCTAAGACCGGCGTCCAGCGTCGGCAATAAAGACCAACTACGTGTTGGCACCTAAGACCGGCGTCCAGCGTCGGCAATAAAGACCAACTACGTGTTGGCACCTAAGACCGGCATCCAGCGTCGGCAGCAAAAGACCAACTACGTGTTGGCACTTAAGTCCGGCGTCCAGCGTCGGCCACAAAAGACCAACTAAGCGTTGGCACCTAAGACCAGCGTCCAGCGTCGGCAATAAAGACCAACTACATGTTGGCACTTAAGACCGACGTCCAGCGTCGGCAATAAAGACCAACTACGTGTTGGCACCTAAGACTGGCGTCCAGCGTCGGCAATAAAGACCAACTACGTGTTGGCACCTAAGACCGTGTCCAGCGTCGGCAATAAAGACCAACTACGTGTTGGCACCTAAGACCGGCATCCAGCGTCGGCAATAAAGACCAACTACGTGTTGGCACCTAAGACCGGCGTCCAGCGTCGGCAATAAAGACCAACTACGTGTTGGCACTTAAGACTGGCGTTCAGCGTCGGCAATAAAGACCAACTACGTGTTGGCACTTAAGACCGGCGTCCAGCGTCGGCAATAAAGACCAACTACGTGTTGGCACCTAAGACCGGCATCCAGCGTCGGCAGCAAAAGACCAACTACGTGTTGGCACTTAAGTCCGGCGTCCAGCGTCAGCCACAAAAGACCAACTAAGCGTTGGCATCTAAGACCGGTGTCCAGCGTCGGCCACAAAAGACCAGCTAAGCGTTGGCACCTAAGTCCGGCATCCAGCGTCGGCAGCAAAAGACCAACTACGCGTTGGCACCCAAGACCGACGTCCAGTGTCGGCCACAAAAGATCAATTACGCGTTGACGCTAAGGACCAGTGCCCCGCGTTGGCAATAGCAACTGACACCCGTGTTACCACCAAATATTGGCCTCGTCAACACTTGACAGCGTCGCGGCTCGCGGTCCTATTTAGCGTGACCTACTGTACATGATCCTATCGATTGGCGGTTTCATAGCAGTTTGAACAAATGAAGCGAAAGGGCGGAAGAGATTGAAAACATTCATTGAAAGTGAAGGTTACAAAATTGCCGACTCAGGTCAGGCACAACCAATACAAGGAGAAAAACCAAAAGTTGTTAATGACCATCCGGAGCCGGGGCATCATCCTCAGGGACATCGTCGGGCTTCAGTCCCTCGATATCCTCCAGGTCATAAAGCTCCTGGATTTTATCTTTACAATCTTGGAAGCCGGCGTCATAAGCTAGCGCCGCTGACTCGGCCACTTCATTATCGAAGGCTTCGGATTTCTTATAATCTTCTACGGCCTCGGCCCCCTTCTTTTCAGCCTCGATGACCCTCCTCTGGGCCTCCGCCACTGTCGCCTCCAGACCCGTAATTTTAGTTACATATTGGCGGGTGGCTGCTTGGGCTGCGCTGGCCTCAGCGCTTAATTAGGTCTTCAAGACGCACACCTCCAGTTCTGCCACCGCCAACTTCTCCTCGGCTACCTGAGCATTATCTAGCTCATTGGCGGCGCGGCGCTGAGCAACCTCCAGCGCGTACTCTGCCTTTTCGGCTCGTAGCCGGGCGACATCAACCTCACCCTTCAGGGTAGCCCGGACGTCCTCCAGAGCCATTACCGACTTCTCCGCCTTGATCTGGAGGGACAACATCTCCTCATGGGCTTGTTCGACGGCGGTATCACTTAGGGTCCAAAGGTTTTTGAGAGCGACAAGAGAATTCAGGGCCTGGAAGGAATGTCGAAATGAGAAAAAAAAAAAAAAAAAGGGGAAAGAGGTGACAGTGGCGCAAAAGCTCACCCAGAGATGCGCCACCGATGCTTCGCGGAAGAAAGCACCTCTTCCCTGACTCCGGAGGTATTCTTGCACCTCGTCCACCAAGGCTTCTTCTATGATCCGTGCGGCCCAACGGCCATGATTTTCCAGCAGCGACTGGAAGGAAGGATTGACGCCCCTCCCTTCCCTGGGCGTCGGCTCTACAGAGGCGGATTCCGCCTCTGAGCCCGCTGCCTCCGGCTCTTTCGCTGGCTGAGGTGCTTCGGATGTCGCCCCCGCGGGAGGCAGGGCCGCAGTTGGAGCCGCCACCATTGTTGCCAAAGTTTTGTCCATCTCCTTGAGCGTGAGAGACGGCGTCTTCCCCTCATGAGATAAATCAAGAAGGATAATCGGAGGAGCCGAAGCTAAAAATTCTCCCTCCGGTGGGTTCCGCTCCGCCTCACCAGCCTTAACCCTCGCCGCGTCTGCCGTGGTGGGTTCATCGGCTTGAATTTGAGCCGCCTCGCTTACGCGCAAGAAATCCACTGTTTCGGCCCCCGGGGCCTCTGCCCCCTCAGCATCGGCCCTTTTGAGACCGCCCTTCTTCAAGACCTTGGCACGGAGGGGCCTCGCGACTCTAGCACCTCCGGTGTCGACCCCCCAGCGTCGGTCTCCCCGGTGCCAACCTTCCCAGTGTCGGCCCTCCTGGGAACTTTAGCGGCAGCCCTTGCTTCGACGAGAGGCGCAGGCCCGACAGCCTTCCTCTTCTTGGCGGCCACCTGCTTAAGCTTATGCAGCGTCGGCGCCATCCCTACACCATCGAAGGATAGTAAAAAAAAAAAAAAAAAAAAAAAAGAGAGAAAAAAGAGAGAAGAAGAAAAGGAGAAGCACAGGAAGACGAGTAGTCTAGTGCTCACCCCTTGCGGGAATTAGACCGGCGCGGTGAAGATTCTCCTCGGCTAGAAGTTTATTACAACGAGGAATGTCGGCAGTCAGGAGCTGCCCGAACGCCACACGGTCTCGTGGAAGGATGGAGGGGTCCCTATTGGCATCGATGTTGGGTATCCCCCAGCTTCCACGAACCCCGCTGATGTCCGCAAAGAAAAACTTATCCTTCCACCCTTTAACGAAGGAAGGAAGGCACAGTTTAAGAATCCTATTGGACCTAGGGGTGAAGGACCACCACCCTAACTGTTTGCGAAGGGTATAGAAACTGCGGAATAGGGAAATACTAGCCTCAATACCCTGCAGGTGGCAGAGTACTAAAAAACCAACAATGGTTCGGATGGAGTTGGGCACTAGTTGGGAAGGTGTTAAGGAGTAGCGGTCTAAAAGATTAAGAATGAAAGGATGGATCGGCAACCGGAGCCCGGCCTTAAAAAAGGCTCCGTACAAGGCAACCCTTCCGGATCGGGAAGAGGTTACCCTGTCGTTAGGCGTGGGGAAGAACATATGAAGATCGGAAGGAAACCATACCTGGCCCTTAGGTTTGCTATGTCTTGAGCAGACATAGAGGATGCAGTCCCTTCGGGGGACTCCTTTGCAACCCTAGAAGGACCAGCAACCGCCGACCGGCTCCGGACGGAAGTCCGCCCGCCGGCCGGACGAGTCCCAGGTAAGGGATGATTGACTGGTTGTGGCTCCGGTGAGTGGTTAGAGGAAGGAGTGGACCATTGGCTGGACAGAGAATCGGAGGTCTGGGAAGGATGGTGAGAACCCCCCCAGGAACCGGAAATGGAGCAAGAAGGAGAGGAAGCCATGGGCACTAACCTGAGAAGAAAAACTCGGGCAAAGGACAGAGCTCGGAGAGAATGGACGAGAGGTTGAAGCGCTGGCGGACTCAAAAGGGGGTAACGGCGGAAGAAATAGGGAAGATACGAAGATAAAGAGTTATTTGTCCTCATGACGCCACTTCGAAACACCCCACGATCGCCCGATCTGACCACGCGTCTATCTTCAATTGGGAGGCGCTTCGACGACCTGCCAATGCGATAAGCTCGAAAAAAACCACCAGTGAAAAGGGGAGCGTTAACCTCATCGCAATGATATCGTTCACCTTTTCGTAGCACTGCCCGAGGGAAATCCTCCCTAATCCCAACAAAGAGCTGGCCGCCTAGAGGATATCCACACCCCTTACGCGGGTAAGTAAGCGCTCACCCATCTCAGGGGTGGGGGGGCATCTGATACGGCTGGCCATTTCCCCGGGGTAGTATTATATTCTGTGCGGTTTTCGAAAGCAATGATGTGACAACAAAACCCAAGGCCTCCAGCGCCGGCCCCAGTGTCGGTCTCCAGCGTCGGCCTCCAGCGTCGACCCCAGCGATGGCCTCAACGTCGGCCTCCAGCGCCGTCCTCTAGCGACGGCCTCCAGCGCCGGCTTCCAGTGTCGGCCTCCAGCGCCGTCCTTCAGTGTCGGCCTCCAGCATCGGCCTCCAGCGACAGCCTCAGCGTCGGCCTCCAGCGCCGTCCTAGCGACGGCCTCCAGCGCCGGCTTCCAGCGTCGGCCTCCAGCAACAGTACCAAAGACCGACACCCAGCATCGGCATCAAAGTTATACGTTAACACCAAAGACTAACGACCAGCGTCGGCCTCTAGTGCCGGTCCCAGTGTCGGTCTCCAGCGCAGCTTCCAGCGTCGGCCCCCAGTGCCATCCTCCAGTGTCGGTCCTCAGCCCCGACCTCCTGTGCTAGAACTTTGACTCCTGCCTCCTGCATTGGCTCCGGTCTCCGGCATCGGCCCGCAGCATCTTACATACATTTCATACAGCCGACCCCGGAATCTAAGCACCTCACTCACCAAAATCACGGGCAAGTGTTAGCCTGATAGGCAGTTACCGCTATAAGCGGCCCTTATCCAGCAACAGTCCAACGACTTGCCGTTCAATAAAACATCGCAACAGGACGGATTCGACGGTTCCAACAGACCGAGGTAAACGGGATCCCCAACAGGTATAAAAAGAGGACCCTTGCTCCATGCAGAGGGGGCTCTCTCTCGGAAAACTTTCTCTAGAACAATTCAACAAGAATCATATCCCTGTTCGACGACTCACTAACTTGGGCATCGGAGGGTCCCCGCCGGAACCACCGGTCCGGGACTTTTTGCAGGCTCCAGGAGGAAGACGGCGGCTTATCTGTGCACACGGTGATCCAAGCCTGCCCAACGTTCATCACACGTGATTCGGCCGCAACAAGATGAAATGGGGTGGAGTAGGATGAAGATTTATTTTTCTAATATAGAGCAAGGATGATTTTTTTTGTGTGTGTGTGAGGATGAGATGAAGGCAATAATTATTATTAATTTAATGAAATGGGGATGGACTGAATTCCCCGCTCCATCATGCTCGGTTGCCATTCCTGAAGGGCACTAGCACTACAAGAAATTCATAAATAGCGATGCAACTTAACGATGCAAATATTCGTCACAAAATAACGACAGAATTGCGACGCAATTGCGACCCATAAAATCTGCGATGCAATTTAGCGACGCATTAAATCAGTCACTAAATAGCGACGCATTTAGCGACTCCCAATAATTTACATCGCTAAATAGCGACTTTATTAGTGACGCATAGTTATGCATCGCTATTTAGCAACGCATTTTAATATGTTGCTAAACAGTGACGCATTAGCGATGCATCAAATAGCGATGCATTTTAGCGATATAGAATTGCATTTAGTGGCGCTAAATAGCGATATAGAATTGCATTTAGTGGCGCTAAAAAATGCATCGCTAAATAGCGTCGCTATTTAGTGGCACATCAAAATGCATCACTATTTAGCAATATAGAATTGTGTCGCTAAATAGCGACGCATCAAATGCGTCGCTATTTAGCAATGTATTAGCGTTTGTCGCTAAATAGGGTTTTAGGGTGTTTAGGGTTCAGGGTTCAGGGGTTCAGGGTTTAAGGGTTCAGTGGTTTAGGGTTTAAGGGTTCAGGGATTAAGGGTTTCATGGGTTTAGGGGTTTAGGGTTTAGGGTTTTATGGTTTTAGGGTTCTAAGGGTTTTAGGGGATTTAGGGTTTAAGGTTTAATTAGGGGTTTAGGATTTTAGGGTTTAGTGTTTTAGGATTAGGGTTTTAGGTTTTAGGGTTTTGGGTTTTAGGGTTTTAGGGGTTTAAGGTTAGGGTTTTTAGGATTTAGGCTGCATTCTCAGCACAAAGGCATGGATCGGACTGAAAGCAGCGTCGATCCCAGGTAGGACCTTGTAGTCGGTTACCCAGACAGACCGTGGGGCCGCCGATGCACACAGTTCCGTGGGGTGGACCGGTCGGCCCAGCCCAATGTCCAACTACGAGCTTTTTAACTGCAACAACTTAAATATATGCTATTGGAGCTGGAATTACCTCTGCAATGGATCATCGTTAAGGGATTTAGATTGTACTCATTCCAATTACCGGACTTGAAGAGCCAGCCGTTATTGTTATTTATTGTCACTACCTCCCCATGTCAGGATTGGATAATTTGCGCTCCTGCTGCCTTCCTTAGATGTGGTAGCCATTTCTCAGGCTCCCTCTCCGGAATCGAACCCTAATTCTTCATCACCCATCACCACCATGGTAGCTACCCATCTCGGATTTTGGGGGAAGATGGGAGCGGCACAAGGCCAAGCCCGACCCCTCGGTCGGCCACCAGGAAGGTAATCTGCGACAAGAGATCGAAGCACTGTCGAAGGCGAAGGAGGGGAGAAAGGGGCAGGAGCGCCGCCCACGGAAGATTCCGGAAGGAAGTGAACATGTAACATCGCGGCCACCCACGTCACCCCGGAGGCTCTAGCGAAACAAGCGGCAGAGATTATAATATATAATATATAAAATTATCACTATATATTAATTATTATACACTATAATAATTAATATATAAAATTAACATTATATAAAATTATTATTTAGCGATGCGTAATTGCGTCCCTAAATAGCGATCCATGTATATGCATCACTATTTAGCGATGCATATTCAATGCATCGCTAAATAGCGGCTTATTTAGTAACGCATACTGTATGCATCACTAAATAGAGACTAAATTATGCGTCCCTAAATTTCCGCCATACCCAGCTTTATCCCTATTTAGTAATAGATTAGCGACGGATTAGCGATGCCAAATGACATCGCTAATCCTATATTATAGACCCCCCAGGCCCTAACCCTCCCTCCTCCTCCCTCCCTCTTCCCCACACCTGGTGGTGCCCCTCGCTCCCTCTTCCTCCCTCCCTCTTACCCACCTCCAGCGGCACTCTGGCGGCCCTCCGGCACCCTGATCTCTTCGCCAGCACCTCCATCAGGTAAACCCACTTCCCCCCCTCCCCCTCCCCCTCCCCCTCTCTCTAGCCGGTCGCAGTCGTGGCTTCCTTGTCGGCCATGGCTATGGCCGTGGCCTAGCGGGTGGTCGCGGCCTGGCCACAGCCCGTGGCCAGGCCATGGGCTTTAAAAAAAATTAAACCCCCCTAGCACCCTCTCCCCCCCTCTCTCTGGCCAGCCGCGGCCGTGGCTGCCCTGGCTAGCCATGGCCGCAGTCATGGCCTGGCGGTCGGCCGCAGCTTGGCCACAGCCCGTGGCTAGGCAACGGGCTTAAAAAAAATTAAACCCCCCAGCCCACCCTCCCCCTCTCGCCGGCCATGGCTGGCAGCCGGCTGCGGCTAGGCCACGGGCTTAAAAAAAATTGAAACCCCCCCCCCCACCACCCAGCCCCCTCTTCCCCTCCCCCTCTCGTCGGCCGTGGCCGCCCTCGTCGACCACGACTGCGGCCGTGGTCTGGCGGCCGACCGTGGCCTGGCCACAGCCCGTGGCCAGGCCATGGGCATTAAAAAAAAGGAAAACCCCCCACCCCCCTCTGCGTCCCCCTCCCCCTCTCTCTGGCCGGCTGCGGCCTGGCCATAGCCCATGGCCAGGCTAGGGGCACAAAAAAAGGAAAATATCTCCAATGGTCAATTTTAATTTATTTTTATAAGTGTTAAATTTTTATATATTCAATCATTATTCGTAACTATATTGCATGAATCTTTAGTATTTTCTGTATGACGGATCAAGCTAGATCTATCATCGACGGACAGAGCGAGTAGGGATGTAGCCTTGCCGCATCAGATCACATGACCATTGGAGATGGATAGTTCAAATCTACAGCCTTCGAGTCTCATAGCCGATCAGCACAGACCTCTGAGAGTTCTTCCTACGCTGGCCATACCGTACTTCGGCTAGATGCTGATGGGTTGTAAGTATATAGTAATTGAAATATATGTTTATGTTTTAAAGTCAATTACTTATAAACATACATTTTTTTAAAAGCTTTATTGAGCAGCATTCTGTATCGAGCTGGATCAGCTCCATATTCCAGAGGCGCGCTGATCCCAGTGGCTACGATTGGCACCATGTATCTACGGCCATGAGGAAGTTTTATTTTTTAGAGTTTCAGGTAAACATATTAAAAATAATTTATCACTGATATAAAATTTTTAATCTTAATATATTCTTAAACTAACTATTTATTTCAATCTAGAAAAAGTTTATGTGGGACCCTGCCATCCATGATGCCGTTAGGGCTGCATGGAATGCTCTTGCGGCACGCCGATACTCTGACATGCTTCATCGTTGGAGAAGATTGAGTGAGCATCCTGTGCATATACCGAAGGGTATTTGGCATGACTGGGAGCAGGTGTGGCAGTCTGAGGCCTGACAAAGGATGTCCACATCAGCCACCATGAACCACCGATCCGAGAAGGGCAGTTGTGGCATGGGTTTCTCCTGCCACCTGCAAGGTCCATTTCGATTCAGGAGCACAAACACCGTATGGTAAGAAAATATAAATAATTTAATTACTAATTTAGTCATTTGCAAATACTTACATTTATATCATTTCTTCTGCTTTTTAGTCTGAGCAGGAGGGCAGAGATCCTGGTGAGTTTCGCCTATTCAGGGCGACGCACACTAGAAAGGACAGTTCTTGGATCGATGCACGATATCTCATAAGAGGTTGCGGTAAGAAATTAGTTTTATATTCTATCTGTTTAAGTTTTAAAATTTTATTCAGGTTCATATATTGATTCATTTATCATTGATTCTATAATTTAAAGGCACGAGTCGAGGAGCTTCAGTCTTAGGCATCGCATGTCGACTTTATTGATGGGGGGCTGCCCATCAAACTCTCACCAGAGAAGAGTCGACGTGTATTTTTGGAAGCTTTTGGTGCCCAGCCGCAAGACCGTAGGGTCTATGGTCTGGGCACTAAAGTTTCTAGATATTTTTTCAATCAGGGCTCCAGTTCGTACTATTCTGGCGATATTCCTACCGAGCATTTAGACGACATTCGAAGATCTATTATGGAGAAGGTTCGGCAGGAATTCGACTAGCGCACAGAAGGCCTTCAGCAGGAGCTTGCATACATGAGAGAGCAGATGCGTCAGATGCAGGATTTAGTTCACCTCATGTCGCAGGGTTCATTCCAGCCTTCGTAGCCTTTCTGTGATCGTGATAATACGGATTCTTGATGTATTTTTTTACTTCTTATGTTTTGTATATAAAAATTTTAAATTATTAATATATTAAATTTTTATATATTATTGGTAATTTTGTGATGAATGTTTCGATCAATATTTTTAAAAATTTAGTGATAATGTTGCGATCAATATTTAAATGCAATAAATTTGTATTAAGAAGTTTGATTTATAATATTTAAATTTAATTAAAAAAATTAATTAGAGATGCTATTGCGACAAAAGTTTATTATAAAAAATATTTTTAAAAAATTAAATTATTAAATTTGCGATGCAATTGCGCCGTATAAATTGCGTCGCAATATTGCGATGCAATTTATCGTAATATTGCGACGTAATAGGGAGTCGCTAATGTGTCGCTAAATTACGACTTCGGTTTAGTCGCAAAATAGTGACATATTTTTTTGCATTGCTAAACATCACTATTTAGCAACGCAATTACGATGAATTACTCATTACAACGAAGTTTATAGCTACATTCAAATTGCATCGCTAAATAACTTTAACGTTGCATTAGTGATGCATTTTGGCCAAAATTTGATTTTTCTTGTAGTAGCATGTCAGGCTATGATGTGTCATGGAAGTTGGAAGGACAACAAAGGAATGACTACTTACATCATGACCACGAAGAGCACCAAGACGGCCGGCGAGATGGTGGAGAGGTCAACGATGGACTCGCCGGCGTGCCGTGAGTTGACCGACTGAAAAAGTGCGCCCACGAGCTTCTGATACGGGCTCAGCCCATCCAAGCCCTCAGAACTCCACTCCAAGCAGCAGAAGAGTACGAGTTGGACCACCACAAACCCAAGGGCAGTGAGAGCTAGTAGCACTGCATGCAGGCCGGGAAGCAAGTGATCAAACCCCATCTCTCCATGATTCTTCAGCATATAATCAAACTCCTGCCTCTTTGTAACCTTCTTCAGTACCCATATGACCAACCTCAAGAAGGAAGGGAACATCGTGTTCCCCGCGAGTATCTGCACCACGATCATTAGAAGAAGTCCCGAACAATTCTTAAACACCATCATGTTCTCGTTTGTGGGAATGAAGCCGCAGTTGGTGAATGAAGAAACCGTGGTGAAAATGGAGAAGGTGTGCAAATGGATCCCCTTGCCCTGGAGCACAGCTCTTGCACTCGGAATGAGGCTTAGATACGCTAAGATAAGCACATAGCCAGTGACGTGAAGTACTAAGTGATAGCCCAGCACCACAAGGCCGAGTTGCTTTATAGAACTGTACCTCAAGTCCAGGCCCCTCTCGGGACTGATTGCGCCACCGGACTTCGTTGTCCCGAGCTCAATTTGATCGGTGACAATATTGGTGAGTTCCTTGGAGCTGAGTTCTATGCCAGCTTTGTTACACGGAGTTTCGTTCTTCTCGAGCTTGATCCTGGTGAACTGAAGGCCAACCATGGAAGTGAAAACCTCCCCACCTACTAGCATTAGAAGAGTTAAGATTGCAAGCTGGGAGTTGGAGAAGGCCTCCATTTCGACAGTGTCCATGCTTGAGACGGCGTTCGCGGACACCGCCATAAAGAACAAGTTCAAGTCCTCTGGCTTACTCGTCGCATCTCTCATGGGCAAAATCTTTAGAAGTAGGAAACCAATTAAAGAAACGAAGATGAAGTAACAAGCTGAATCCAAAATGGGTTTGCGCGGAAGAGTAGAAACTGATAAATGGATGCGACAAAATCTTGGAAACAGCTGATGAAAGAAGGCTGTTGTATGCGCAGTGGACTGTGAAAATGTACAAGCCTTTTACTGTGAGAAGGAATGACTTCCATTCGTGTAGGTGAAGCTTGTACGTAGATGGAAAGCTTGGAGAAGGGATGGGCTTATTTTGTGGGGTGGGAAGGGAGTATATATGTATATAGGGGCGGCAATGGAAGAGCGATTGCTTCTTTAGTGCGGATTCCTTCAAATGGGGTCTCTTCACTCTTTCAGTACTCTTGATAAAAGTGAAGAGCAGCAAGAGAAAAAGCTAGACAATGAGGGTGCTTGGCTATCATGCCAAGGCACTAGGAAATCTTGGGATCTATCTGATGTTGGGGCACCAAAATTTCATTCCAGCAAAGTGGCTGTATCAGTCCTCTTGCTAAATTCTTTTTTAATCAATCTTTCGGTTTGCTTAGAGTGCGGCTACTGCTAATGAACCCGGCTCGATTCCCCGCTCAATTTCTCATCCGGTGTGTCGGTTCAGGACCGGTGCGATGCTATCGCGTGGGGTTGGGCCACTCTCAGGGTGTCAATCTTCTTTGATTGCCACATCAGATCGATGCTGGGGGGCGTTCCGATGCCAGGTGACCTGTGGAAGTCTCTTGCTAACATGAGCAGGCCAGCTCAAAGCAAGGCCGATTCCATTTATATTCTTTTTTTTTTTTTCCTCGAGTCCTATATGTGAAAATCCCCTAGACAGAGTAAATGAATAATTAATGCATCTGATGATGCCAAATCACCGGCCTCGAGCGTGCGGTCGTCTCCTCCAGTGAGCTCCTCGGCCTGCAAGCAAGTCCCGAGGGCCGGAGGGGGCCCCAGCGGGACCCTCCGATGCTCAAGTCAGTGGTCTGGGCATCAGCCGTGAGCTTAAAGAAGCTCGAAAGAGAAAAAGAGAGAGAGAGGCCCAGAGAGGGAGAGGTCCCTCTGTGTGAACATTTTGGAGTGTTATGAGTGTGTTCCCTGGTCGGGGGTCCCTCTTACCCATTTTATAGATGCTTAAGAGTTTGTCTGGCTTGAGTGGTTGAGGCTCTACAATGATGACTTTGATGGGTGAAGTGTCAGAACTGATGTTCGTGAAGCATGGGGCGCTGTCACTAGTCAGAGCATTAATTGATGTTCGTGAAGCATGGGGTGCTGCAGGGCATGGCCAACCGCTACGGCGCTTGCCAGACGTATCCCCTACGTCATCTTTTTTTGCATTCCTGCGAGGACAACGATGAGTGATAAAGTTAGGCATATGGGCCCCAAGGTGCAGCCATTGGGACAGAAGATGCAGTTTGGAGTTGAAGCCACTGTTCACTTGCATGGCACTGTTCATATGGCCGAACCCTGGCACTGTTCATATGTGGTCGACCCCTGGCACTGTTCATATATGGCCGACCCCCGGCACTGTTCATATGTGGCCGACCCCTGGCACTGTTCATATATGGCCGAACCCCGGCACTGTTCATATGTGGCCGACCCTGGCACTGTTCATATATGGCCGACCCTCGGCACTGTTCATATGTGGCCGAACCCCGGCACTGTTCATATGTGGCCAACCCCTGGCACTGTTCATATATGGCTGACCTCTAGCACTATTCATATATGGCCGACCCCTGGCACTGTTCATATGTGGCCGACCCCTGGCACTATTCATATATGGCCGACCCCTGGCACTGTTCAATGTGGCCGACCCCCGGCACTGTTCATATGTGGCCGAACCCTGGCGCTGTTCATATGTGGCCGACCCCAGGCACTGTTCATATATGGCCGACCCCTGGCACTGTTCATATGTGGCCGAACCCCGGCACTGTTCATATGTGGCCGAACCCCGGACTGTTCATATGTGGCCGACCCCTGGCACTGTTCATATATGGCCGACCCCTGGCACTGTTCATATGTCCGGGCCTGAAAGGGGTCTCGGGGTAGGATGTTGATGGATCAGGAGGTCAAGGTGGGCCGGAGCCGACGTCGAGACCGACACCGAGATGGGAATGGACCGCTGCCGACCCAGAGGTCGAGATGGGCCTTGGAGGTCGAAGCGGGCTCTATCAGCTTCCTTCACGGTTCTCTAACAGCGTTGGATCAGCCACATCAGATGCCCCCTCGCTCCTGAGACGAAGCGGGCCTACCCCAGCAAGGCGAAAGGGGCGTTACCTCCCAAGTGGCTGATCCTCGCCTGATGCAGGGCTTCATGCGCCGACGGGCGTCGGGCTTCATGCACCGACGGGTGTCGGGCTTCATGCCTGGCTGGTGCATGGCTTCATGCCTAGCTGGCCCAGGGCTTTGGTGCCGACCGGGGTCGGGCTTTTGTTGCTGAGAGCCGGTGGTACACCGCTCTGCCAGTGGTACACTAGGCTTCATGCCTGGCTGGCCCAGGGCTTTGGTGCCGACCGAGGTCGGGCTTTTGTTGCTGAGAGCCGATGGTACACTGCTCTGCTAGTGGTACACTGGGCTTCATGCCTGGCTGGCCCAGGGCTTTGGTGCCGGCACTTGGGGCCGGGCTTTTGTTGCTGAGAGCCGGTGGTACACCGCTCTGCCAGTGGTACACTGGGCTTCATGCCTTGCTGGCCCAGGGCTTTGGTGTCGACCGGGGTTGGGCTTTTGTTGCTGAGAGCCGGTGGTACACCGCTCTGCCAGTGGTACACTGGGCTTCATGCCTGGCTGGCCCAGGGCTTTGGTGCCGGCGCTTGGGGCCGGGCTTTTGTTGCTGAGAGCCGGTGGTACACCGCTCTGCCAGTGGTACACTGGGTTCATGCCTGGCTGGCCCAGGGCTTTGGTGCCGACCGGGGTCGGGCTTTTGTTGCTGAGAGCCGGTGGTACACCGCTCTGTAGTGGTACACTGGGCTTCATGTCTGGCTGGCCCAGGGCTTTGGTACCGACCGGGGTCGGGCTTTTGTTGCTGAGAGCCGGTGGTACACCGCTCTGCCAGTGGTACACTGAGCTTCATGCCTGGCTGGCCCAGGGCTTTGGTGCCGGCGCTTGGGGCTGGGCTTTTGTTGCTGAGAGCCGATGGTACACTGGGCTTCATGCCTGGCTGGCCCAGGGCTTTGGTGCCGACCGGGGTCGGCTTTTGTTGCTGAGAGCCGGTGGTACACCGCTCTGCCAGTGGTACACTAGGCTTCATGCCTGGCTGGCCCAGGGCTTTGGTGCCGACTGGGGTCAGGCTTTCGTTGCTGAAAGCCGGTGGTACACTGGGCTTCATGCCTGGCTGGCCCAGGGCTTTGGTGCTGACCCAGGTCGGGCGTTCGTTGCTGAGAGCCGGTGGTACACCGCTCTACCAGTGGTACACTGGGCTTCATGCCTGGCTGGCCCAGGGCTTGGTGCCGACCGGGGTCGGGCTTTCGTTGCTGAGAGCCGGTGGTACACCGCTCTGCCAGTGGTACACTGGGCTTCATGCCTGGCTGGCCCAGGGATTTGGTACCGACCGGGGTTGGGCTTTCGTTGCTGAGAGCTGGTGGTACACCGCTCTGCCAGTGGTACACTGGGCTTCATGCCTGGCTGGCCCAGGGCTTTGGTGCCGACCGGAGTCGGGCTTTCGTTGCTGAGAGCCAGTGGTACACCGCTCTGCCAGTGGTACACTGGGCTTCATGCCTGGCTGGCCCAGGGCTTTGGTGCCGACCGGGGTCGGGCTTTTGTTGCTGAGAGCCGGTGGTACACCGCTCTGCCAGTGGTACACTGGGCTTCATGCCTGGCTAGCGCAGGGCTTTGGTGCCGACTGAGGTCGGGCTTTTGTTGCTGAGAGCCGGTGGTACACCGCTCTGCCAGTGGTACACTGGGCTTCATGCCTGGCTGGCCCAGGGCTTTGGTGCCGATGGTACATCAGGCTTCCGAAATGCCAACACGAGGTTGGTCTTGAAGGCTGATACAAGGTTGGTCTTCCCTGCATGACATTTTTAAGTGTCAATGAAAGAAAACTGTCTTAGGTGCATTGTACTTAGCTCTTGTAGCACCCCTGTTTTTCCTATGTGGACTTGAGCATTTCCGCCCACTGGTGGTCTGCCCCCTAGGGAATCAAGTTGGGATGGCGCCTGGAGTCGGTTGATGACCAGCTCCTTTCCGAAATGAAGCTGGGGACCCATCTTTGGAGTGCAGTGAAGAGAGAGATGGGATCCAGAGCTGTGGACGCTGGAGCAGAGCCACGGACAAGAGTCGAGTCGAACTCGGGAGCTAGAGGTCGCCGAGGAAAGCCCGAGCAGCCAACGGACTGTTGGAGATGAGCGGCTGGGAGAGTCCGCTGAAGTTGGACAGTTAGAAGATGATGTTGCTGGGAGTTATAGGATTCGGGCAGCCTCGACATTGATTCAAGGTAAGGAGCCCTCCAGCTTCCATGGTCCTTCTCTCTCCTATGAAGTCTCATTACGTGCATGGGTGCATGTAATGCATCTGGACGTGGCTGCTTTGGGAGCTTTACTTGGACTTGGGATGCAGCAGAGAGGAAGAGAAGCTTGCCGGGCGCTCGGGGATGTGGTGCCAGGAGCATGAAAATGGGAGCCTCCGGGGCTGGATCTGAAGCCGAGGCGCTAGCGCCGGGTCTGGAGAAGAGCCAATGCCACGTGGCAGAGTCAGGAACCGGAGCCATGGCCGAACCTTCCTCTGCATCGCTGTCCATAGGTGAGAAGGCTGCTTGTGCGGTGAGTGGTGGCTCTCTGAGCTTTAAGTCGCTGATAGGCTTAATGATGTTGGACCTCTTGCTGGGGAGATTCCCAGCAGGATAAAGGATGGCTGGCCTGGGCAGTGACCAAAGGGCGAGTAGAAGCTTTTGCTCGCTGTTGCGTGGTCATAAGATGTTGCTTCTAGAGCTTTTGGACATCCACCGTCAATATTTGGATTTGTAGGATGAGTGGCAACATGTTCTGTTTGAATGGTCTGAGATAGTGATGATGGAATGAAAGGCTGGCCTCCTGCTGCTCAGCTCGTTGAAGGTGCCCCCCAGCTTAACTGATGAAATCTTCACAATCCACCATCTTCACGATCCACCGTTTTGATAAAAAGGGATGAGGATCTGCAAACTAGCATCGTTGATCCCCCCTACCTGGCGCGCCAATCTGATGACGCCAAATCACCGGCCTCGAGCGTGCGGTCGTCTCCTCCAGTGAGCTCCTCGCGCCTGCAAGCAAGTCCCGGGGCCGGAGGGGGCCCCAGCGGGACTCTCCGATGCTCAAGTCAGTGGTCTGGGCATCAGCCGTGAGCTTAAGGAAGCTCGAAAGAGAAAAAGAGAGAGAGAGGCCCAGAGAGGGAGAGGTCCCTCTGTGTGAGCGTTTTGGAGTGTTATGAGTGTGTTCCCTGGTCGGGGGTCCCTCTTACCCATTTTATAGACGCTTAAGAGTTTGTCTGGCTTGAGTGGTTGAGGCTCTACAATGATGACTTTGATGGGTGAAGTGTCAGAACTGATGTTCGTGAAGCATGGGGCGCTGTCACTAGTCAGAGCATTAATTGATGTTCGTGAAGCATGGGGTGCTGCAGGGCATGGCCAACCGCTACGGCGCTTGCCAGACGTATCCTCTACGTCATCTTTTTTTTGCATTCCTGCGAGGACAACGATGAGTGATAAAGTTAGGCATATGGGCCCCAAGGTGCAGCCATTGGGACAGAAGATGCAGTTTGGAGTTGAAGCCCGTTCACTTGCATGGCACTGTTCACTTGCATGGCACTGTTCACATGGCACAGTTCATATGGCCGAACCCTGGCACTGTTCATATGTGGTCGACCCCTGGCACTGTTCATATATGGCCGACCCCCGGCACTGTTCATATGTGGCCGACCCCTGGCACTGTTCATATATGGCCGACCCCTGGTACTGTTCATATATGGCCGAACCCCGGCACTGTTCATATGTGGCCGACCCCTGGCACTGTTTATATATGGCCGACCCCTGGCACTGTTCATATATGGCCGACCCCCGGCACTGTTCATATGTGGCCGACCCCTGGCACTGTTCATATGTGGCCGACCCCCGGTACTGTTCATATGTGGCCGAACCCGGCACTGTTCATATGTGGCCGACCCCTGGCACTGTTCATATATGGCCGACCTCTGGCACTGTTCATATATGGCCGACACCTGGCACTGTTCATATGTGGCCGACCCCTGGCACTGTTCATATGTGGCCGACCCCTGGCACTGTTCATATGTGGCCGACCCCTGGCACTGTTCATATGTGGCCGAACCCCGGCACTGTTCATATGTGGCCGACCCCTGGCACTGTTCATATATGGCCGACCCCTGGCACTATTCATATGTGGCCGACCTCCGGCACTGTTCATATGTGGCCGACCCCTGGCACTGTTCATATGTGGCCGACCCCTGGCACTGTTCATATGTCCGAGCCTGAAAGGGGTCTCGGGGTAGGATGTTGATGGACCAGGAGGTCAAGGTGGGCCGGAGCCGACGTCGAGACCGACACCGAGATGGGAATGGACCGCTACCGACCCAGAGGTCGAGATGGGCCTTGGAGGTCGAAGCGGGGCTCTATCAGCTTCCTTCACGGTTCTCTAACGGCGTTGGATCAGCCACATCAGATGCCCCCTCGCCCCTGAGACGAAGCGGGCATACCCCAGCAAGGCGAAAGGGGCGTTACCTCCCAAGTGGCTGATCCTCGCCTGATGCAGGGCTTAATGCGCCGACGGGCATCGGGCCTCATGCACCGACGGGTGTCGGGCTTCATGCCTGGTTGGTGCAGGGCTTCATGCCTAGCTGGCCTAGGACTTTGGTGCCGACCGGGGTCGGGCTTTTATTGCTGAGAGCTGGTGGTACACCGCTCTGCCAGTGGTACACTGGGCTTCATGCCTAGCTGGCCCAGGGCTTTGGTGCCGACCGGGGTCGGGCTTTTGTTGCTGAGAGCCGGTGGTACACTGCTCTGCCAGTGGTACACTGGGCTTCATGCCTGGCTGGCCCAGGGCTTTGGTGCCGGCACTTGGGGCCGGGCTTTTGTTGCTGAGAGCCGGTGGTACACCGCTCTGCCAGTGGTACACTGGGCTTCATGCCTGGCTGGCCCAGGGCTTTGGTGCCGACCGGGGTCGGGCTTTTGTTGCTGAGAGTCGGTGGTACACCGCTCTGCCAGTGGTACACTGGGCTTCATGCCTGGCTGGCCCAGGGCTTTGGTGCCGGCGCTTGGGGCCGGGCTTTTGTTGCAAGAGCCGGTAGTACACCGCTCTGCCAGTGGTACACTGGGCTTCATGCCTGGCTGGCCCAGGGCTTTGCTGCCGACCGGGGTCGGGCTTTTGTTGCTGAGAGCCGGTGGTACACCGCTCTGCCAGTGGTACACTGGGCTTCATGCCTGGCTGGCCCAGGGCTTTGGTGCCGACCGGGGTCGGGCTTTTGTTGCTGAGAGCCGGTGGTACACCGCTCTGCTAGTGGTACACTGAGCTTCATGCCTGGCTGGCCCAGGGCTTTGGTGCCGGCGCTTGCGGCCGGGCTTTTGTTGCTGAGAGCCGGTGGTACACCACTCTGCCAGTGGTACACTGGGCTTCATGCCTGGCTGGCCCAGGGCTTTGGTGCCGACCGGGGTTGGGCTTTTGTTGCTGAGAGCCGGTGGTACACCGCTCTGCCAGTGGTACACTAGGCTTCATGCCTGGCTGGCCCAGGGCTTTGGTGCCGACCGGGGTCGGGCTTTCGTTGCTGAGAGCCGATGGTACATCGCTCTGCCAGTGGTACACTGGGCTTCATGCCTGGCTGGCCCAGGGCTTTGGTGCCGACTGAGGTCGGGCTTTCATTGCTGAGAGCCGGTGGTACACCGCTCTACCAGTGGTACACTGGGCTTTATGCCTGGCTGGCCCAGGGCTTTGGTGCCGACCGGGGTCAGGCTTTCGTTGCTGAGAGCCGATGGTACACCGCTCTGCCAGTGGTACACTGGGCTTCATGCCTGGCTGGCCCAGGGCTTTGGTACCGATCGGGGTCGGGCTTTCGTTGTTGAGAGCCAGTTGTACACCGCTCTGCCAGTGGTACACTGGGCTTCATGCCTGGCTGGCCCAGGGCTTTGGTGCCGACCGGGGTCGGGCTTTTGTTGCTGAGAGCCGGTGGTACACCACTCTGCCAGTGGTACACTGGGCTTCATGCCTGGCTGGCCCAGGGCTTTGGTGCCGACCGGGGTCGGGCTTTTGTTGCTGAGAGCCGGTGGTACACCACTCTGCCAGTGGTACACTGGGCTTCATGCCTGGCTGGCCCAGGGCTTTGGTGCCGATGGTACATCGGGCTTCCGAAACGCCAACACGAGGTTGGTCTTGAAGGCTGATACAAGGTTGGTCTTCCCTGCATGACATTTTTAAGTGTCAATGAAAGAAAACTATCTTAGGTGCATTGTACTTAGCTCTTGTAGCACCCCTGTTTTCCCTATGTGGACTTGAGCATTTTCGCCCTCTGGTGGTCTGCCCCCTAGGGAATCAAGTTGGGACGGCGCCTGGAGTCGGTTGATGACCAGCTCCTTTCCGAAATGAAGCTGGGGACCCATCTTTGGAGTGCAGTGAAGAGAGAGATGGGATCCAGAGTCGGGGACACTGGAGCAGAGCCACGGACAAGAGTCGGAGTCGAACTCGGGAGCTAGAGGTCGCCGATGAAAGCCCGAGCAGCCAATGGCTGTTGGAGATGAGTGGCTGGGAGAGTCCGCTGAAGTTGGACGGTTAGAAGATGATGTTGCTGGGAGTTATAGGATTCGGGCAGCCTCGACATTGATTCAAGGTAAGGAGCCCTCCAGCTTCCATGGTCCTTCTCTCTCCTATGAAGTCTCATTATGTGCATGGGTGCATGTAATGCATCTGGACGTGGCTGCTTTGGGAGCTTTCAATTGGACTTGGGATGTGGCAGAGAGGAAGAGAAGCTTGCCGGGCGCTCGGGGATGTGGTGCCAGGAGCATGAAAATGGGAGCCTCCGGGGCTGGATCTGAAGCCGAGGCGCTAGCGCCGGTCTGGAGAAGAGCCAATGCCTCGTGGTAGAGTCGGAAACCGGAGCCATGGCCGAACCTTCCTCTGCATCGCTGTCCATAGGTGAGAAGGCTGCTTGTGCGGCAAGTGGTGGCTCTCTGAGCTTTAAGTCGCTGATGGGCTTAATGATGTTGGACCTCTTGCTGGGGAGATTCCCAGCAGGATAAAGGATGGCTGGCCTGGGCAGTGACCAAAGGGCGAGTAGAAGCTTTTGCTCGCTGTTGCGTGGTCATAAGATGTTGCTTCTAGAGCTTTTGGACATCCACCGTCAATATTTGGATTTGTAGGATGAGTGGCAACACGTTCTGTTTGAATGGTCTGAGATAGTGATGATGGAACGAAAGGCTGGCCTCCTGCTGCTCAGCTCGTTGAAGGTGCCCCCCAGCTTAACTGGTGAAATCTTCACAATCCACCATCTTCACGATCCACCGTTTTGATAAAAAGGGATGAGGATCTGCAAACTAGCATCGTTGATCCCCCCTACCTGGCGCGCCAATCTGATGACGCCAAATCATCGACCTCGAGTGTGCGGTCGTCTCCTCCAGTGAGCTCCTCGCGCCTGCAAGCAAGTCCCGGGGGCCGGAGGGGGCCCCAGCGGGACCCTCTGACGCTCAAGTCAGTGGTCTGGGCATCAGCCGTGAGCTTAAGGAAGCTCGAAAGAGAAAAAGAGAGAGAGAGGCCCAGAGAGGGAGAGGTCCCTCTGTGTGAGCGTTTTGGAGTGTTATGAGTGTGTTCCCTGGTCGGGGGTCCCTTTACCCATTTTATAGACGCTTAAGAGTTTGTCTGGCTTGAGTGGTTGAGGCTCTACAATGATGACTTTGATGTGTGAAGTGTCAGAACTGATGTTCGTGAAGCATGGGGTGCTGTCACTAGTCAGAGCATTAATTGATGTTCGTGAAGCATGGGGTGCTGCAGGGCATGGCCAACCGCTACGGCGCTTGCCAGACGTATCCCCTACGTCATCTTTTTTTTGCATTCCTGCGAGGACAACGATGAGTGATAAAGTTAGGCATATGGGCCCCAAGGTGCAGCCATTGGGACAGAAGATGCAGTTTGGAGTTGAAGCCCGTTCACTTGCATGGCACTGTTCATTGCATGGCTCTGTTCACATGGCACTGTTCATATGGCCGAACCCTGGAACTGTTCATGTGGTCGACCCCTGGCACTGTTCATATATGGCCGACCCCGGCACTGTTCATATGTGGCCGACCCCTGGCACTGTTCATATATGGCCGACCCCTGGCACTGTTCATATATGGCCAAACCCCGGCACTGTTCATATGTGGCCGACCCCTGGCACTGTTCATATATGGCCGACCCCTGGCACTGTTCATATATGGCTGACCCCCGGCACTGTTCATATGTGGCCGACCCCTAGCACTCTTCATATGTGGCCGACCCCCGGCACTGTTCATATGTGGCCGACCCCTGACACTGTTCATATATGACCGACCTCTGGCACTGTTCATATATGGCCGACCCCTGGCACTGTTCATATGTGGCCGACCCCTGGCACTGTTCATATGTGGCCGAACCCCGGCACTGTTCATATATGGCCGACCCTTAGCACTGTTCATATGTGGCCGAACCCCGGCACTGTTCATATGTGGCCGACCCCTGGCACTGTTCATATATGGCCGACCCCTGGCACTGTTCATATGTCCAAGCCTGAAAGGGGTCTCGGGGTAGGATGTTGATGGACCAGGAGGTCAAGGTGGGCCGGAGTCGACGTCGAGACCGACACCGAGATGGGAATGGACCGCTGCCGACCCGGAGGTCGAGATGTGCCTTGGAGGTCGAAGCGGGGCTCTATCAGCTTCCTTTACGGTTCTCTAACGGCGTTGGATCAGCCACATCAGCATCGATTATATGCGAAGATATATATTTAATTTGCTGCATTTTTCTCACACTTTCATTTTTTGTTAAACGACATTATAAAACGCTTTACTATTTTTTAATGCTTAACTAATTTTTTATATTAAAAATATCAAATCAAGTTTTGAATTAATTTAAATATTATAAGTCTTTTTCATGTTCTCTTAATTTTAAGTGCATCATCATTTGGTTGAACTTAAATAGTAAAGTTTTTACATTTTATGATTCTGCAGTAATGCCACACAATCAGTCTGAATCCAAGACCATTGAGGTTGAACAATGATAATTTTAAACTATAAAACTCACTAGAAGTTATCATTAGCTAAAGAAAAATTTTTAATGGTTTCCAAAATGGAACAGGAATTGCAGGAAATTTCAAGAAGGTTTTATTTGTGATTACAGTTAGGGCATTATAAATATGGATGAAGATGATATTTGCAAAATATGTACAACAAATCAAAATTTTAAATTTAAATATCAATTAGAAGTAGAGAAGCTAGTAAATTAGTTAGGAATAGCTTATAACTTAACCTTTATAACTTAGTTGATAGTGCCTTAACCTTTATAACTTAGTTGATAGTGCCCCATTCTATGTCAAGTAAGAGTAATAACTGAGTCAGTCTAGTAGTCCAATTATGCTGATTCTCTTTGTACTATTCTACAAGCAATAAAGATATCTTTGGAAATTGGAATGCCCTAATCTAATTTCTTGCAACTAATAGTAGATTTTTGGCAAACACGTTAGGACTCAAAGGGTGGTTATAGCATGTATAATCGATAACTCATTTGTGGCAGAAGTTATTCACAATAATATCATTCATTTCTTTGACAGCCAGAATACTTTCGTATAATATATATGTAGTTCTCCCAGAATCTATGAGAAATTTTTTCTAAGTCAAAACAGAGCTATTGAGACCATGGACAATTTGGTAAAAGTTTTTGCCACATTCGAAGTTGCCAATAATCAAAGCCTGGTGACTAGGAGCCAAGAGATATTTCCTCTTGATTAGGGGTACAATTCGAGCTCATAAAACTTGGATTTTTTTCAATCCTAATTCTAACCCTATTTGTAAAATGTCAACCCTAACCCTAACCCTAACCCTATTTGTAAAACCTCAACCCTAACCCTATTTTTAAAAATCGGGTTCGGGTTGAGTTTTGGGTTGGATTTCGGGTTGATAAGAAAAAATAAATAAAATACTTTTGTCAAAGTAAATAAACACCGAATTATGGATCCCAAAGATGGAAAAACAAAATCTCTTGCTGAATGCATAAGCTGGACTCGGGGCTTTAACATTGTATTAAAAAAAAGTCTTACCTGAAACAAAGAAGAGGGAGGTGCCATAAACAAAAAAGAGAAGGAGGTAAAAAGTGAAACGAAATGTGCGGTGGTCTACCTTTATATTTGTCATTTTCCTCGCCTGCAACCGATGGCCTTGCCCTCCTTGCCCTCAAGTTGGCCATCTCGTTCGACCCGATTGACGCCTTCAATGCCCCAAAAAATCTAATGCTGATAAGCTACCCCCATTCGGATAACCCTCGGGTTCGGGTTATCTCGGGTTCAGATTGTGGTCAACCCTAATCCGGATCAATTGTAAATCGGGCCGATTTAAACCCGGATCTTTCGGATTCGGATTGGACAAACATGAGTTTAAACACTGCTGTAAATCAGGTTCGGCGGGTCGGATTCAGGTTGAACCCGACCCAAGTTGCATCCCTACTCTTGATCAGGGGGTATCTCATTGCTCCTTTACAACCTGAACCCGGCCCAAGTTTCACCCCTACTCTTGATCAGGGGGTATCTCATTGCTCCTTTACAATCTACATGGGCCAAAAGACTTGAGGACAGAAAGTTAGCCTAGCTGGATCCCTCAGTGTAGCACCCAAAAAATGAGGCCGAATGCCATACCTTCAGTGCAAAACCTTTTTTTTTTTTTGGTATAAGCAGGTGATTACACCAATCTAGGGTTAGTCAAACCCGATATGTTAGAATACAAAATTTGAGTCAAAACAACAAGGCAAGGATCTTCCTGCTTTCAACTCCAAAACCTAGAGTGAGCAGCCACTCTAGCGGTGATCAAGTCGATCGCAGAATTCGCTTCTCGATATATATGCCGAATCTGGATGCGCTGGGCCCCCTGCAGGGTAGACCGAATATCAAGAGTCAAAGGATTGGATGACATACTATCACTGGGATCCTGACGGAGCCAACGAATGACTGTGATAGAGTCCCCCTCAATATTCTGGCTGGATAGCACAGAAAATGCCCACCGAAGCAGCAGATAATTCAGCCAAGGGCAACGAAGAATCAAGGAGGCCGAATCCGCCAGCAGCCAGCAACACTCCATTCGGCCCTTGAATCACAAAAGCAGCCCCAGCAGATCTACCCCGAACACTACCATCAAAGTTGATTTTGACAAACCCTGAAGGTGGGGGCTCTCAGGAAATAAAGACCGTTCGCCGATGCACTGCCAAGGCAGCATGGGAGCTCCAGTGGCTAGTGCAAAACCTTTAAAAACTAAACTAAAAGTATCAAAATGATCAAATACCATAGGGTCTCAATTATAGGCTAAAATTAGCATATGTCCTAGGTCCAACATACATGCAAAATAATCAGTGGGCACTGAGGTACAATCCACATTGCCAAAATGACTATAGAGAGCAAGGTTAATTTCAAGCAAACCTAAATCCTTGGAGGCAACTTGGTAGCTTGGTTTTATTCAAATTATAAATATCCATATGTGATTGAAATCAGTTACTATATCCAAAATAATTCGATCATAATATGAGACTAATTAGGAGACTGAAATATAGGAAACGAAGAATAAAGAGGATAAAAAACTCCAAAAAGAAGCTTAATAAGAAAATAAGAAAAAAATTTAAAAATAAAAGAGAGAAAGATAGATGAAGAAAAAAATCATAATATCTATGGTCACTATGAAAATCATTTGAGATATTACACCAAAATTACAGTTTAAGAAGACATATGATGAATATTAGAAAAGTGTAATAAATTAAAAGTTCCTTATAGCCAGACAATTGAGGCATGGATTATCATATTAGGGAATAAGTCTTTTTAAATTCTTAGAAATGTTTAGAATTTGGATTCTAAAAATAAAGTTTATAACTTTAAAAAATGCTAAGACAATATTTTTTTACTGTTGATATTGCATTTTTATCATTATTTTAGATATAAATAATTTATCCAAAACTAAAATGTTGTTTTGATCACTATTCTAAAAATTAAGAATAATTATTAAAATTTTTAATTAATATAAATCAAAAAAATATAATTATTATTTTTCATTAGAAAACAACCCATCCAAATGCCTCTTTTCTAACCTTGCTTAAGAATTGGCATTAAAGACCAAAACAACCGAAGCAAAAGAAATCGTGATACGTTTAATGCATCGATACTAATATATTATATTATCAATGGAATAGATTATATCTCGAAGAGCCTGTTTTAAGTAGACTCCGAAGTGGTGGAGGGCTCTCCAGAGAAAAGCTTTGAACTAACTGAAACGCCGAGCAAAATGACTTCCAAAAGAGATCCGCTCTGCGACATCCATTCTCAGGCAACCAACCATGCCCTAAAAATCGGGGTCTATTTATTGTGGTAAGTGAAGATCATAAAAAAAATCCTCAACCAACAACATTGTAGGCAAGCACCATGTTCTCTCCTTATCTTATCTGGAACCTGCAGACTTGCCATCGGCTTTTGGACAGTGGCTAGAAAGGTGGGACGTCCGTTGCATTCATCCATCTTTGCCTACCTGGACCATCCACCTATAATATTGATTGGAAGGAAGGCCGAAATGTCTGAAAGTGATCCAAGTTAGGCAAAGCTCACCATGGTCGACAGACAAATCATCTTTCATCCTTTAAAAAAAAAAAAAAATCGTTCATTAGTATGTTCCTGATCATATCCCCCCATTAGATGGCATAAGAATTTTGGGAACATATGAATGGTTCCTCTATTGGCTCCTACACTTATTTTTCCTTAACAGGTGGTCTCTGATAAATACAATTGAAATCTGTAGAACGTGACATCTTAATTAAGACTTATTCAATATACATACATACATACATACATACATACATATATATATATATATATATATATATATATATATATAGAAAGGTAGAGATAACTTGATTATATTCGAATATAATTAAATCTATCATTCAGTCATCTTTCTCATTCATAGGGATCTCGAAGCTACTTCATCTTTTTTATTTTTAGAATTCATGAATAATGTGTATTTAAGGATGAGAAGATGATCAAATTTAAGCTTAACTAGATTCATATATGGCCAAATGTAGCTCTTTTTCTTACTTCATATATAATCAATCTTTTAGTTGTAGAGTAGAGTATAATTTTGATTTTTTTAAAAGGGTAATGTAAAGTTGTTATCTTTGCTGCAGGAAAATAAGGTGTTTGAGAATTAGGCTTTAATAGTAGGTTAGGGTTGACTCATTTATGTGTCATTGCAATAGTGTTGCATTTAAGTTGGACGCCCATCCTGCTTAGTGCTCTACGCAGGGGAGGTAGCATATCTCCACTTCCGTACTGGGTAAGTCAAACTTGGGGACATTTGGTTCGTAATCATTTAAACATTTTTGACAAATTTTTTTTATAGCAATGTCTTTCTGATAATTTCATTTTGATAACAATGTCATGTTGATGCATTTGATTTAACATATATTGAAAAATTGATGAATATTTAGTTTAAAAAAAATATGGCAATCTAATTCTCATCAGGAGGTTAAATAATATTATATTTTGATAAATGAGGTTCTTTATTTTTTAAAAAAAATATATCTCAAAATAAAATATTATTCATGAGGAAGGGAGAGACCATTTTCTCTTGAAATACTTGTAATATCGATGCAATATTATATTAAAATTTTAATTAATTATTTTGTTTCAAATTAATATAAATAATAAATAAATTATTTTTATAATAATTAATTATTTAATATTATTTATTTAAAAATATTATTAAATTATTATTGGTATTATTGTAGTAATATTACATTATTATTTTATGTTCTATTTATAATAAATAAATATACATATTATTATTTTTGATATATATATTGATTATTATACTATATATAGCATTATTAATGGAGTTAGACTTTACTACACTCAAACCTAACTCAGCTAGTCTGATCATCTTTTTCACCATTGGATTCATACAAATTGTGAATCCTAAAAGTAAAAAAAATAAAAAAAGTGGAACAGCTTTAGGATACATATAGATTTAATGATGAAAAGAGCGACTAAATGTAAAACTTGGCTACATTCAAATATTGCTAAGTCCAACTCATTATTAATAATATTATAATGATTTTATAATATTTAATTATATTAAGTATTTTTAATAATTATTTACTTATAATAATATTATGTATATTATATTATATATTTTTTATAATATATTTTAAATAATTTTTATATTAAATATAATATTATATTTTTTATATATTTTATAATATTCTATTATTATGTATTAATTATTATATTTTTCATAATTATATAAAAATAACAATATAATTATATATATATATATAGTATATAATTATTATATTTATTGATTTGGTTCTGAATAGAGAGTAGACTAAGCAGATTCATGTAGCCGACCCATGTAGTTGGAAAAAGGCTTAGTTGAGTTGAGTATATAATTATTATATTTGAATATATAGATATACTTTGGTTTTTTTCAATTGAAAAAAGAGGAAGATTTTTAGTTTTTAAACTTATTTTCTACTTGGATTCCTTATAGCCGGACTTATCAAACTAAATATGTTAATGTAAGATATCCAACAATTTGCAATTAGATTATTGTGCAAACCAAGTATTGATATCTTATATGTCCTAAAATTCAAATTCAAAGAATCATAGGCCTAGTAATATGACCTTAGGATAGAATTTTGCATTTTATAAACTAAATGCCTCCTTAAGACATATGCCTAGCACGGTAATGTCAAGTGCAATACAAAAGGTGCATAATAATTTATTGTCTCGGGAGTACTTCAGTGAGTCACAACTTTGCACTCTATGCTCCTACCCCACGACATTCTGGCAAGCAACCCTATGGATAATTCTTGCCATCTTCTATGGAGTATAGTATATCTCATTGAAAATAGTCAGAAAGATATTTGTTTTCCATTTTTCAGGTACTGCTTTGAACTAGGAGTATAATGTTACAAGTAGTTTAAGATTTTGAAATTTAGAGGTTGATTAATAAGGTATTAGAGCAAAAGAAATAGTCAGCTTAGAGTAGCAACATAAAACATAGGAACACTATGATTAGGAGAAAAGTAATATAATATACTTACAAAAGACTAAATGGATAGGTAAAATATCTAGAGAAATAGAGAATACATGATATAAATTATATTACACTAAAAAATATAAAAATAGAAATGGAGTAAAAATAATTGTAGACAAGAATTTAAGAAATATGTTGTTAAAATAACTAAAAAAGGAGATCAGATTATATCACTAAAACTTATAATTGAGAATAATATAATTAACATAATTAGTGCATATGCACCATAAATAGGATTAGACCAACAAACTAAAATATAATTTTAGAAAGACATAGATGAAGTAATGCAAGAAATATAAGAAAAAAAGATAAATTTGAAAGGAGATTTTAATGGATATGTAAATAAATAGAATGATGGATATGAAATGGTACATAAAGGATATAAATTTGAAGATAAGAATAAAGCCGATGTGAACTTATTAGATTTTACAGTGGCGTATGATCTAACAATAGCAAACACTTATTTTAAAAGGAGAGATGAACATTTAATAATATTTAAAAATGGATCTAATAAAATCAAATGGACTTTTTTTTAATTAGAAAGATAAATAACATAACATGCAAAAACTGTAAAATTATTTCAGAAGAAAATTTAACTTTACAATGCAGAATAATGGAAGTAGACATATGAATAAAAATACAATCTAAAGTAAAACGCAAAACTATTAATTCAAAAATTAAATAGTAAAATTTGAAAGAAAAAAAACTAGAATTATTTAAAGAAAAGTTAGTAAAAGTAATGACTATGAATATAAATAGTGATCCTAACTTAATATAGAAAAAATCAACTAAATGCATAAAAATATAGCAAAAAAAGTTCTAAAAGAATCAAAAGGAGTAGAACAAGTAGGAAAGAAAACTTAGTGTTGAATCGAGAAAGTTCAAATGCCATCAAGCTTAAAAGGATAACTATAAAATTTGGCAAGAGGCTAGAGATGAAAAAAATCTTAAAAAGTATAGGGATGCAAAGAAAGAAACTAAAATATGGTAAGTAATGCCAAACTTAAAGCCTGTGATGATTTATATAATAGACTAGATACGAAAGAAGATGAAAAGACTATATATAAATTAGCAAAACTAAGAGAAAAGAAAATAATAGATCTTGACTATATTAAATGTATTAAGGATGAGCATAAAAGAGTTAGTTAAAGAAGAAGAGATAAAAGAATGATGAAAAAGTTATTTTAAAAAATTATTAAATAAAAATAATTTAATAAATTTAAGGATAAAAGGATGTGATAACTTAGGAGTAATAAATGAGCATAAATTTTCTTATAGATTTAGCATGTTTAAGATTAAAAAGGCTTTAAGTAAAATAAAAAATGCAAAGGCATTAGGACCAGATGCAATATCTATTGAGGTTTGAAAAGGCTTAGGAGAAATTGGAGTCATGTGGTTAATCAATTTATTTAATAAGATTGTAACAACTAAAACAATACCGAATGATTAAAGAAAAAACATATTAATACCCATATACAAAAATAAAAGAGATATTCAAAACTATGCAAATTATAGAAGGATTAAGCTAATGAGTCATACAATGAAATTATGAGAGAGAGAGTAATAGAAAATTGATTAAGAGCTAAAAGTGTCAAATAATAAATTTGGATTTATACTTAGAAGATCGATCATAGAAGCTATTTATTTATTAAGAAGATTGATAGAGAGCCATAGAAAAAAGAAAAAAGACCATCATATGCTATTTATTGATTTAGAGAAAGCATATGATAGAGTACCTCGAGAAATAATATGGTGGATTTTAGAAAAAAAAGGAGTTACCAAAAGGTACATAGAATTAATAAAAGATATGTATGATAGAGCAATAACTATTGTTAAAAAAAAATAAAAGAAACTATTGAGTTTTTAATTACTGTAGGTTTACATCAGGGATCTACTTTAAGTTCATATCTTTTTGTATTAGTTCTGGATAAATTAACCAAACATATTCAAAATGATATCCCATGGTGTATGTTATTTGCATATGATATAGTATTATTGATTGATAAAATTAAATCTAGAATAAATACTAAGCTAGAGATTTGAAGAGAAGCTTTAGAATTTAAAGGTTTTAAAATTAGTAAAATAAAACTAAATACATGAAATATAATTTTAATGGGAGTAGAAATATAAATGAAGAAATAATGAAGATTGTAAGCCAGCAGATATCAAGGAGTAAAAAATTTAGGTATTTGGAATCAATTATCCAGCAAGAATGTAAAATAGGTGAAGATGTGAATCATAGAGTTAAAGTATGATGAATTAAGTAGAGGAGTACTTCGAGAGTATTAATGTATGATTGACGCATCCTATTAAAATTAAAAGAAAAATTTTATAAAACTATTATTAGTCTAGCTATATTATATGGAACAGAGTGTTGGGTAATATTGAAATAATATGTGAATAAATTAAGTGTAACAGAAATGTGTATATTGAGATGGATATGTGGTAAAACTTTAAAAGATAGAATTAGAAATAAACATATAAGAGAAATGATAGAAGTAGCCTCAATTAAAAAATAAAATTGGAGAAAATGGATTACACATATACAATGTAGACCTTTAGATGCTCCATTTGGAAAGTGTGATCTTTTAACAATTCATGGTAAGAATAAATGTAGAGATAGACCTAAACTAGCATGGATAAAAATAATTAAAAATTATATAACTATTTATAATTTAAATGTTGACTTGATCCTAAATAGAGTAGAGTGAAGGAAGCAGATTTATGTAGCCAACCCTATGTAGTTGGAAAAAGGCTTAAATGAGTTGAGTTTAGTTGAATTGTATATCTCCATTTAGACCTATTTTCATTCTTATTTTGAATTTTTCATCACTCATCTATTCCGTAACATGTATGGTCTAAGATGCACGTGTGAAAGAGGGTGTTTAAGGTTTGACATCATTAGTCAGCTTTATTTTTTATTGATTTTTGCTTCCAAGTTTCTTACAACAAGATCTATAATCAGAAATTGAGCAAACACTTGACTGGGGAACCCTCAACCATGAAGTAGTCTGTTATTTTCTCAACTCTTTTCTTTTCTTGCCTCATTCTTGGTTGAGCTATTACTGACTCATTTAAATTGTTTATACCTTTACATACATGGTCCAAGCTGTACCTGAGGGAGGATGTTAAGGTACAATATACATGGTTGATCTCTTAACAACTCAAGATCTTAAAATCTAGTGGTTAGTTTACAGATAGAAACAATATATATGATAGGTACATTAGGGCTTAAAGATGAACACGAATTGGGTTAGATCAATTTTAAGTCAGAATCTAAAATCAATCCAATTAGGATCAGCTTCAAGACTTTAGACTTAGAATCAAACCAAACCAAACAAATCTTAAAACCAACTCAGAGTTTATCCAAAAGATTGATTTATTTTTGAGATAGCTCCAGAGATTTTTATCTCTTTTTATTTAACGTATGTATGATATATCATGATTAAATTTTTTTAATAATTTTTTTAATAATTTTTTTAATAAAAAGAATATATGCAGTATTTTCCATGTTCATGTCTTCTTAGATAGATTTTGAAAGATACGGAAATAACAGGATTTCATTTACCAGGGAAGGAGAGTGCATGTACTCATTCGAAAAAAAAAAAAGATTAATAGGGTTTTAATGCTACAAGCACTTATTGGTTCAATTGATTCATTAGTAAATTGAAACCATGTGGTTTTAAAACTTGAGTGAATGTTAATTGGTAGTAGGTAAACTTAAGTTATAAGTATTTAAACCTTTTTTTTCATCCAATGTGGACACGTTACAAGCTAGCCATAATTTATCTTTCATCACACACTACAAGTTAGCCATAATCTATCCCAAAATGGATTATTGGTGCTGTAAGAATGGTTTCATGCCATAGTGGAACTCCATTTAACCTGGGTCCAAAACCATATGTTCCTAAACTTAAAAGGGGAATCTAATAAGTAGCAGGTGAACTTGAATTATAAAAACTTAAATCCTTTCTTTTTGTATGATGTGGGACTATTTTTAAGATATAATAATAATAATAATAAAGACCTTTAGATAGACAGATAAAAACTAAAAATAGGTCAATAAGCATGCTGATACTATTCAAGATAAATGAATCCACTAGAAAGTAATATACACATATTTTGCTTGTCTATATCTTTCTAGATAATGTTCTTAAAGCAAAGAAGCAATCAAAGTGCATGAGTGTGATTTTGGATGCATTCAGTAATTTTAGAAATATGACCAAAGCTTAGTGGCATTATGTTTTTTACTTGATATATAACTCTTCCACTAATTCACATCCTACGTATTGAAGATCAGTGCCCATCACTTTCAGAGTTTCCAGTTCCTTGTTACATTTGTTCAAACAACCTTAAGTTGCCTATCCGTGAGTTCCATCATAACCAAACTTTATATTTTACCAAGCATACTTATCTTGATGCTCCTTTTTTTTTAGTTAACTCTGGACGCTCTTCACTCATAAAGATAGGAAGACAGGCCAACAACATCTTTGTTATATATGAATTAATAAAGGGCACTATAAGTGCAGAATATTTAATGTAGCGCAATGCCGTTCCGTCTTAGTGATCCCTCAAATGTTTTGATAGCTCCACCCATTTTCATATTGCAACCATCCATGAATGTTTATGATGAAGGCCAGGGATTGCAAGCTAGCTACAACTTAATTTCTTAAGCTTTGTAGCTAGGTAAACTTGGCCCCGGAAACCCAAGGGACATCTATTAGGCTGATAACTAGTTTGAACCTCAAGCGTATCGACCGTGGTAGTAAGTAGTGCATAGGTTGTTAAGCATCGCCGATTTCTAAGACGGTTATTCGATGACAGAGAAAGGAGAATTTTTTTGAAGCCCCCACCAATCCTATTCTCAGGGATATATGGGTTATACTGCAGAAAGTTGATATTGCCAAGATTCGTCACATATATCGTAAAGCTAATTCGATAGCTGACTGGATGGCGGCTTCAGTGGCTCAGCATGCTAGTTATTGAATATGGAGGCTGGGTGATCCCTGTCCTTCTGTTTTGCAGCAAATTTTGTATTCTGATTTATCTGAATTATTTTGCATTAGATTAGTATGATCACACGCTTGTATCAAAAAATAAAAATAAAAAAGCATCGCCGATTTGCACATTTGGAGTTTTTACTTGGCTTTTAATTTCGAGGCTAAGTGGGTTAAGCACTCGGACTGTGGTTCCTAACTTTTCTAGTGCTTCAAGTTGAGACCGACGCTACTATATACATGATAGCTGCAGCGTCAAATGGAGGCAGTTTTGCAAACGTAAAGGCCTCCCATAGTTGGGAGGTCACGTAGGTAGCGTTGTTTAATGACAAGATTAATATGAAACTGTTAAATGCTTGATGATGATATATATGTGTCACATTAATGATCGTAGATGTGTCGAAATAAGTCTTGTTATAGCTCACATCTAATGGAGTCTCTAGCATATTAAATTTAGATTGTGACTGAATAGCAAAGCACAACTGATAAAGCAAAGCGAAGTTGACCCAAGTTGATAGGAGAGTGATAAGGTTTGTTACTTAATGGTTTATGACTTCAATTCACTCCTTTTAAATACTTGAAAATATTGAAATGATGGATGAGTGAAATCTGAAAAGTGAGCCGTTCCATAGCAACCTTGATACGAAGGGTGAAACTCATTAAGTATGATATCATACATGCAATTCTCCATTTAATTAACTAGCCGTATATGTATTATCATCTCATTTTAAAAAGTAATGTGTATCTTCCATTATTTTTCAACAAGTCTGCCATTGTTTTTAAGGAGGCTTTAAAGGATATGTGCTATTATTTAAATGAAATGATCATACATGTAATACTTATTAAGTAGATAACCGCATGAACTATGCATAAGAAACTATACCTAAGTTTTATCCTCAGTATAATTACCTAAAAACATAAAGAAGAAATGATAAACTTTTATAAAATTCAAGTACACAAATGCACTCATATACAATTTCATGGAAGCAACATTTTTCAAGGATATGGCCAATGATTTGCAGGACATCAAATCATATCACCTTTTATTTGCCTAAATTTTCAATCACATACGATCATGTCATATTTATGTCCTTCAAATTAACCAACAATGTTAAATGGATATGCTCATCTGGGTCTCGCATGATGGATTGAAAGTTAAAAAGTAAACACTTGATATACCCTATAAAGATATATCATATGATCATTCTCTTGTGATTTGCCATAAGTTTGTATATATGTGTGTAGACATGGAAACACTCAAGTATAACCTCACTTAGATATGGTCATGTCATAATTAGATGATAGGAGTTCAGCATTAACAATTAGATGTGATTTACTACTCCTAAACTACTATATATATATATATATATATATATATATATATAATCTTATGATTTAGAGATTCTTAGCCTATGTATTAAGCAATTAATAAGTATGTATTATTTCATATATATTTAAATGACTAAATTATTGATCATTTTCTTAATCTTTGTTACAACCATTGTGACTGTGGAAGAATATATAATTATAAGTTTTCTAAAAGAATATATGATTTATGGTGGTTAATTAATGGCGGTGAAAGTTAAGAACTCAAGGCTGCTTTTGATTATGTGTAATAGTCACTATAAGAAAATACTGAAATAGCGACATAAATTTAGCGACGCATCTTTGCGTCGCTAAATAGCGACCAAATTGCGACGCTTTCGCGACAACAAAAAATAACGATGCAATTAGCGATGCATTAGCGACGCAATAAATCAAATAATTAAAAAAATTAATTTTTAATTTAGCGACGCAAGTAATGCGTCACAAATTTTTTTTAAAAAAAATTAATTTTATAAAATATATTAAAATATAAAAAATAAAAAATAAAAAATTGCGATGCCACTAGATGCGTCGCAATTTAGCGACGCATAAAAAATGAGTCGCTACATTGCGACACAACTAGGTGCATCGCAATTATTTTAAGAAAAAATAATTTTTAAAAATATAATTATGAAATAAAAATATTGCGACGTAATTCAATGCATTGCAATTGTTTAAAAAAATTAATTATGCTAAATAGCGACGCAATAGCGACCCAATAAACTAAAAAATTTAAAAAAAATAATTTTTAATTTAGCGACGCAAGTATTACATTGCAATGTTTTTAAAAAATAAATGTTATAAAAAATTAAAAATAAATATTGCGACGCCACAATGTGCGTCACAATTTTTTGAAGAAAAATTAATTTGTATATAATATAATTATGAAATAAAAAGATTGCGACGCAACTTAGTGCGTCGCAATATTTTAAAAAAAATTAATTATGTTAAATAGTGATGCAATAGTGAGCCAATAAATCAAAAAATTAAAAAAATAATTTTAATTTAGCGGCGCAAGTATTGCGTCGCAATTTTTTTTAAAAAAATAAATTTTATAAAAAAAAAAAAATAAAACATTGCGACGCCACAGGATGCGTCGTAATTTTTTAAAGAAAAACTAATTTTTATAAAATATAATTATGAAATAAAAATATTGCATCATAATTTAGTGCATCGCAAATTTTTTAAAAAATTAATTATGTTAAATAGCGATGCATTAGCGATGCAATAAATCAGAAAATTAATTTTTATAAAATATAATTATGAAAAAAAGATCGCAACGCAACTCAGTGCATCGTAATGATTTAAAAAAAATTAATTATATTAAATAGTAACGCAAAAGCGATGCAATAAATTAGAAAATTAAAAAAATATAATTTTTAATTTAGCGATGCAAGTATTGCATCGCAATTTTTTTTAAAAATAAATTTTATAAAAAATTAAAAATAAAACATTGCGACGCCACAAGTTGCGTCGCAAGTTTTTGAAGAAAAATTAATTTTTATAAAATAATT
This sequence comes from Calamus simplicifolius, assembly GCA_900491605.1. Lineage (NCBI taxonomy): Eukaryota > Viridiplantae > Streptophyta > Magnoliopsida > Arecales > Arecaceae > Calamus > Calamus simplicifolius. The sequence continues at coordinate 221,551 of UESW01003875.1, forward strand.
ATGAATAAAATATTGCGATGCAATTCAGTGCGTCGCAATATTTTTAAAAAAATTAGTTATGTTAAACAGCGACGCATTAGCGACACAATAAATTAAAAAATTTTAAAAAAATAATTTTTAATTTAGCGACGCAAATAATGCGTCACAATTTTTTAAAAAGATTAAATTTTATAAAATATAATTAAAAGATAAAAAATTTTAAATTAAACATTGCGACGCAACAAAATACGTCGTAGTTGTTTTAAAAAAATTAATTTTGGTACATGCATCGGATCGATCATTGCTTATCGGGATCATGGCTTGGATCGATCGCAATCGTCGGATCATCGCCGATCGGATTGATCGCAATGGTCCGAGATCGATCATTGCCGATCGGGATCATGGCTTGAATCGATCACAACCGTCGGATCGTCGCCGATCGGATTGATCGCAATGGTCCAAGATCAATTAATGCCGATCGGGATCATGGCTTCGATCGATCGCAACTATCGGATCATCGCCGATCGGATTGATCGAACGGTCCGAGATCGATCATTGCCGATCGGGATCATGGCTTTGATCGATCGTAACCGTCGGATCATCCCCGATCGGACTGATCGCAATGGTCCGAGATTGATCATCGCCGATCGAGATCATGGCTTGGATCGATCGCAACCATCGGATCGTCGCCGATCGGGTTAATCGCAACGTTCCGAGATCGATCATCGCAAATCGGGATCATGGCTTCGATCGATCGCAACCATCGGATCGTCGTCGATCGGGTTGATCGCAACGGTCCGAGATCGATCATCGTCGATCGGATCATGGCTTGGATCGATCGCAACCGTCGGATCATTGCCGATTGGATTGATCGCAATGGTCCAAGATCGATCATCGCCGATTGGGATCATGGCTTCGATCGATCGCAACCATCGGATCATCGCCAATCGGATTGATCGCAACCGTCCGAGATCGATCATCACTGATCGGAATCATGGCTTCGATCGATCGCAACCATCGGATCATCGCGATCGGATTGATCGCAATGGTCTGAGATCAATCATCACCGATCGGGATCATAGCTTGGATCGATCGGGATCATAGCTTGGTTCGATCGCAACCATCAGATCGTCGTCGATCGGGTTGATCGCAATGGTCCGAGATCGATCATCACCGATCAGGATTATGGCTTCGATCGATCGCAACCGTCGGATCATCGCCGATCGGGTTGATCACAATGGTCCAAGATCGATCATCGCCGATCGAGATCATGGCTTAGATCGATTGTAACCGTCGGATCGTCGCCGATCGGATTGTTCGCAACGGTCCGAGATCGATCATCGCCGATCGGGATCATGGCTTGGATCGATCGCAATCGTCTAATCGTCGATGATCGGGTTGATCGCAATGGTCTGAGATCGATCATCGCCAATCGGGATCATGGCTTTGATTGATCACAACCGTCGGATCATCGTCGATCGGGTTGATCGCAACGGTCCAAGATCGATCATCGCCGATCAAGATCATGGCTTGGATCGATCGCAACCGTCGGATTATCGCCGATCAGATTAATCGCAACGGTCCAAGATCGATCATCGCCGATCCGGATCATGGCTTGGATCGATCGCAACCGTCGGATCATCGCCGATCGGATTGATCGCAATTGTCCGAGATTGATCATCACCGATTGGGATCATGGCTTGGATCGATCGCAACCGTCGGATCATCGCCGATCGGATGGATTGCAAAGGTCGAAGATCGATCATCGCCGATCGAGATCATGGCTTTGATCGATCGCAACCGTTGGATCATCGCCGATCGGGTTGATCGCAACGGTCCGAGATCGATCATCGCTGATCAGGATCATGGCTTGGATCGATCGCAACCCTCGGATCGTCGCCGATCGAATTGATCGAAACGGTCCGATATCATCATCGCCGATCAAGATCATGGCTTCGATCGATTGCAACTATCGGATCGTCACCGATCGGATTGATCGCAATGGTTCGAGATCGATCATCACCGATCGAGATCATGGCTTCGATCGATCGCAATCGTCAGATCGTCGTCGATCGGATTGATCGCAATGGTCCAAGATTGATCATTACCGATCGGATCATGGTTTGGATCAATCGCAACCGTCGAATCGTCGGCGATCGGGTTGATTGCAATGGTCCAAGATCGATCATCGCCGATCGAGATCATGGCTTCGATCAATCATAACCGTTGGATCGTCGCTGATCGGATTGATCACAACGGTTTGAGATCGATCATCGCTGATCGGGATCATGGCTTGGATCGATCGCAACCGTTGGATCATCGCCGATTAAATTGATCGCAATGGTCCGAGATCGATCATCGCTGATCGAAATCATGGCTTGGATCGATCGCAACCGATGGATCGTCGCCGATCGGATTAATCATAATGGTCCAAGATCGATCATCGTCGATCGGGATCATGGCTTCGATCGATCGCAACTGTCGAATCGTCGTCAATCGGATTGATCGCAACGGTCCAAGATTGTTGGCCTAGATGGCAACCCAAGAGGGGGGAGGTGAATTTGGTTCTTAAAAAATTTAACTTTTTAAAACTTGGCTTTGGAATACACAAGATTAAGTGCAGATAAATATTAACCACAAACAAAAGATAGAGAGAGAGAATCAAAACACGGCAAACACAAAGATTTTATAGTGGTTCGGTGTATCCAACACCTACGTCCACTCCCAAGTACCACTTGGGTCCACACTATAATCTACTAGATTACAGCCGAGTTGTTTTACAAGCTCACAACTCAAAACTTGTTGTTTCCCATGGGATCACAACGAACCCAGCTGGTTTTTCGGGCTCACCAGCACAAAACCCAAACCCAAGCTAATCTAGCTTGACCCAGGTATACTACCTCCACTAATTCAATCCCCCTGATTGAACTAGCAAAAACAAATGAGAATAGAGTTTACAATAACAAACAGCTCCTCAAATGAGCAAATATTCAATATAAATAAACAAGGTTAGAAAAGCCTGTTTGAAGCAGAGTTGATTTGAGCTTTTCTTCTTTTCTTCTTTTCCTCTTCTCCTTTGAGATGTTGAATCAGGCCTCAGCTCGGATTCTTCACAAAGATTGCAGATGAGAAGTTGGGAAAAACAGGGCTTTTGGCTCTCTTTTTCTTCTTTGGAAAATCCTCCGATTTTGAACTTGAATGCCTTGGATTTCTCTTTGAGCTTTCTGGAGTTGATGGATTTGAACTTTGACTCTTTCCTCTTGATTTCTTGCTCAAGACTTCTCGGATTTTTCAATTTGTTTCTCTCTATTTTTCGTCTCTCTTTTTCAAACGACGGACTCCCCTTTTATAGATTCTCTTAATCCAGATTAGGTGAAAAACTAGCCGTTATTTGTCCTTGGATTCCTCCTACACACAAGAAAAGTAGCCGTTAGAGATTAGGTGAGAAAATATTACCGTTGGAGGCCGTTCTGACACTTTGAAAATCCGTTCCTGACAGGTTGGAGTCGGCTCCAACTTTTCAGGTGTCGGCTCCAAGTCGAGTATCCAAAAATAGAAAGTAAAAGTTCGTTGAGGAGTCGGCTCCGAAAAAGGTAAGTGTCGGCTCGTCGCATTTGGGAGTCGGCTCCGGAAAACTGTAAGTGTCGGCTCCAGAGTAGTCCAAAAATATGCTTTCTGTTCTCGCATTGGAGTCGGCTCCAGAGACTGTAAGTGTCGGCTCCTGAAATCTAGGTGTCAGCTCCGAAACTCTGGTGTCGGCTCCTGACCGTGCCAAAAATTAGGAAAGCATTCTGATCCGCCATGGGGTCGGCTCCAGACCTTCTAGGTGTCGACTCCAGGCTCTGAATTTTGAAACATACTTTGGCAATTGATTCAAAAACGTATTTCTTTATCCTTTTGATTGATCAAACATTTTTAAGCCCTGAAACACTTGTTAAATCTATTAGTAATAAAATGAATATACTCATATCTTTTATTAATCATCAAAATCAATAATTGGGTCAACAATCTCCCCTTTTTGATGATTATAAAAACATTGAGTATATGCATGAGTAAACAATAGGATTCTCACTCCAATTTTCTCAAATATTTGTCCTCACAGGTAAGCTCCCCCTGAATGAGTAGCTCCCCCTATGAGTTCAATTTAACAATTGTTCTTCCTTTTAACAGAAAATTTTAATGGTTGATACCAATTTTAATTGCCTCTCCTTATGTGCAGTTAATTAGATACCAATAAATTAAGCTTAATTGAGCTTACTTGATCCAATGCATATACAAAGCTAAATATTTCTCCCCCTTTTTTTTTTACATTCAATGCATATACGATTAGGAAATGCTTACATAACTCTCCCCCTTTTTTGTAATCAACAAAAAGATCAAGAAGGGTTAAGTAAAATGACAAAATTGATAGATTTTTCAAGATCAAAAGATATTCATTAAGTATAAGATAAGTTCATTACATCAAAAGTCAAATATTACAACATGAAACTTCTATATCAAACATCAACTATACATCATTACATTAAACTTCAAGATAAATCAACATCAAACTAGACTAATTATCAAAGACACTTCATTACAAGATAATCAAAAATGAGTTCTAAGAAGTCTTTGCAATTCTTCTACAATTTTTCCCATCCCTTCACTTTGAGTCCTAACAAATTCTTTAGTCTTCTATCAACAAATGCACATGCAGTCATAATCTTGTCCTGAAGCTCAGCATTGCATTTGGAGTAAGTCTCTGAGTCTCCACCAATATCCTTAAGCTCTTCAAATATGTTCTTGAGATCATTCTTTAAGGATTCAGCAGAGGAACCAAGGGTAGACTCAATCATTCTAATGCGATCATCCAAAGAGTAAAGGGTTTCTTTCAAATTCATAAATTGGCTATCAAACTCTGTCTTCATTTCTTCTTTTGAGCAGCAAATAAACTTTTGAGTTGCTCTAACTGATATCTAAAAATCCGACAGATGACATAGGTGGCGGTACAGGAACTGGAGCAGAGCAGGAGCAGGAGGTGGTGAAGATCTGCTAGGCTCTGGTGAAGGATGCCTCGCTGATGGACCAACCTCAGATGGTGCAGAAGTCCTAATGTCAGCGGCTCTCTCATCCAGATGACCTTTCCTCTCCCATTGACCATTAACCTTTACAAAGCCCATCCGTGCACAGTAGCCAAGCTATAGTAATCAGTGTGTCTAAGGTTCTTTGATGGCTCATTATCAGAAATTACAATACCTTGACTTCTAAACACCATAGTCAAAATCATACCATAGGCAGTGAAGATCTCCTTTTGCCCCCAGCCTCAGCCATGTAGAAAATCATCATCCCAGCAAGGTTAATAGGCTGACCAGTCAGAACACTGTCCATAACTACAATGTCTCGCTCTGAGACATACTCAAATCGGCCAGTCTTAGGGAATAAGATCCTACTACAGATGTTGTGAAGTAATCTAAGCTCCAAGGGCAACTGATTAGCCCTAACTTCTTCAAATTCAGATACTTCTCTTCCTAACATCCTTGATAATGCATCAGACCTCTCACTATGAATGTCAGCAACTAATCCAGTGACAGGGATGCTCAGAAGATGTCCTAAACTCTGAAAGGTAAGGTGAACTCTCTTCCCTCTAACAGAACTGATAATCCCACCGTCTCCCCTTGATAAATTGAAATAGAATTCCTTAACTAGGGCCGGATAAGTGGGAACATCCAACGAACAACCTTGTCCCAGCCAAGCTCTTTAATTTGTCTTCCAATAGAAAATCCCTCGGCCTCAAAGAAATCAAAATCTACTTTCTACCCATAGTAATAACTCTCCGGCTAAAGTATCTACCTGTGGAGATGAGGACCAGGATTATCTGAAGGAGTTGAGGAAGAATCGTCGCTTGGAGATGGCTCACGGATGGGACGCCGAGCCGTACGCTTCCCGGTGGTTACGGGAGCTCCAAGAACCGATCCTCTCGCTTAGGTGCCATAGAAATCCTTGGGAATGTTTGATTTGAGGAGAATTTGGCTTGGGAGGTTTTGAGAGAGTTTGGAGAGAGTTGGAAAGGGATTGGAAACGATAGAAATGACGAAGGTGTCGACTCTGCCCTAATAAAGTCAATTTGGGACCACCAGGTGTCGACTCCCGCAAAGTCGGGTGTCGACTCCAAGTCGCTAACACAGTTAGCGCTCGAACTGGAGTCGGCTCCACTTATACGGGTGTCGGCTCCAAGGTCAAGGACCGAGAGCGACACAGAAGAGGTGTCGACTCCTCAAATTGAGGTGTCGACTCCACTGACAGTTTCAGAGAAAAAAAATGAGTTTCAAACATCCGAAACTTGTCAAAATAAGGTCAATAAATTTTTGAAAAAATCTTTGGAATATGAAGAATCAAATTGCATAGATGACTAGATAAATTGTCCTTAAAATATGAAAGGAAACTCAGGAAATTAATAGAATCTAGATAGTCATTCCTTAAGGGTTTCAAAATCATTCCAAAGGGTCACAAATCCCTAATTCACCTCTAAGATAACAAAATCTCTCTTCACTCAAAGGTTTTGTAAATATGTCAGCTAATTGTTCTTCAGTATTAACATAATCAAGACAAATTTCATTATTAGCTACATGTTCTCTTATAAAGTGATATCTAATTTCAATGTGTTTGGTTCTTGAATGTTGAATTGGATTTTTAGTTAAATTTATTGCACTTGTATTATCACATCTAATAGGAGTTTTATCTTCAAGTTGTCGCTTAATCCAAAGGATTTGAGCACAGCAACTTCCAGCTGCAACATATTCTGCTTCAGCAGTTGATAATGCAACCGAATTTTGCTTTTTGCTAAACCAAGAGATTAAGTTACTTCCTAAGAATTGACATGCACCACTTGTACTTTTTCTATCTAGTTTACATCCAGCATAGTCAGAGTCAGAATATGCAATCAAGTTTAGTGTTGAGTCTCTAGAATACCATAATCCTACATTTTTAGTTCCACTTAGATATCTTAAGATTCTTTTCACTGCAATTAAGTGAGATTCTTTAGGTTCAGATTGAAATCTAGCACATAGACAAACAGCAAACATGATATCTGGTCTACTTGCAGTTAAGTAAAGTAGAGATCCGATCATACCTCTGTAGTACTTTTGATCTACTTTCTTACCATCTTCATCTTTGTCTAATTTGCATGAAGGACTCATAGGTGTTCCAAGGGGTTTGATTGACTCCATTCCAAACTTCTTGAGAAGTTCCTTTGTGTATTTTGCTTGGTTGATGAAAATCCCCTCTTTGCTTTGCTTGATTTGAAGTCCTAGGAAGAAGTTGAGTTCTCCCATCATGCTCATTTCGAATTCACCCTGCATTAACTTAGCAAATTCTTGACACAAGAGATTGTTAGTAGCACCGAATACAATATCATCAACATATATTTGTACTACTAATAAATCCTTGTCTTTTCTTTTCAAAAATAAGGTTTTGTCTACATTTCCTCTAGTGAAATCATTTTCAATCAGAAATTTGCTTAATCTATCATACCAAGCTCTAGGTGCTTGCTTTAAACCATATAGTGCTTTGTGCAATTTAAAAACATGATTTGAAATTCATGATCTTCAAAACCAGGTGGTTGTTCAACAAAAACTTCCTCATTTATAAATCCATTTAAAAATGCACTTTTAACATCCATTTGAAATAATTGATATGCATATGACATGCAAATGCGAGTAGTAATCTAATTGCTTCTAATCTAGCTACAGGTGCAAAAGTTTCATCAAAATCAATTCCTTCTTCTTGATTATATCCTTTTGCGACTAATCTAGCTTTGTTTCTAATTACTATGCCATTTTCATCTAATTTATTTCTAAATACCCATTTTGATCCTATAACTGAATGATCTTTAGGTCTATCAACTAAGGACCAGACATTATTCCTAGTAAATTGATTTAATTCCTCTTGCATAGCTAACATCCAATTATTATCTTTTTCAGCCTCTTCAATGGTTTTAGGTTCAATTTGAGATACAAATGCAAGATGATTATTGATGTTTCTCATTGATGATCTAGTTCTTACTCCTTGAGATGGATCACCTATAATTAATTCTTTTGGATGACCATAGGCATATCTCCAATCTCTAGGAAGATCTACATCATTATGATTTGCATCAACAACATCAACACTAGGAGAATCATCATCTTTAGCTCCTTGTTCATGATCTGAAGATACATCTATATTTAATTTTTAATATCCCTTTCTAATATGTTTGTATCTTCCTCATCATCAATCTTTCCTGAACTCGATGCTAAAGATTCATCAAAAACTACATGAATAGATTCTTCTACAATTAAGTTTCTCTTGTTAAACACTCTGTAGGCTTTGCTAGATGTTGAATATCCTAAGAATATGCCTTCATCTGATTTTGCATCAAATTTTTCTAGATTATCTTTACCATTATTATGAATGAAACATTTACAACCAAATGCATGAAAATAACTGATATTTGGTTTTCTATTATTCCATAGTTCATAAGGAGTTTTCTTAAGGATTGGCCTAATTAAAGCTCTATTAAGAATGTAACATGCCGTGTTTATAGCTTCCGCCCAGAAGTACTTTGGTAGGTTGCTTTCACATAGCATGGTACGGGCCATGTCTTCTAAGGTTCTATTTTTTTTTCTACAACTCCATTTTGTTGTGGTGTCCTAGGTGCAGAGAAATTATGATGGATGTCATTTTCAATGCAAAAGTTTTTGAATAAATAATTTTCGAATTCAGTGCCATGATCACTTCTAAGAGACACTATGGTGTTGTTTTTCTCATTTGTGACCTTCTTGAAGAATTTCAAAAATATTGGAAAGGTCTCATCTTTATGAGCTAAAAATAATACCCAAGTGTATCTAGAATAATCATCTACAATCACAAGACCATATTTCTTTCCTCCTAGACTAGTGGTTCTAGTAGGTCCAAAGAGATCCATGTGAAGTAGTTCAAGTGGCCTAGAAGTGGAAACAATATTTTTAGTTTTGAAAGAGTTTCTAGTTTGTTTTCCAAATTGACATGCATCACAGATTTTGTTATTTTCAAAATCTAGTTGTGGAAGGCCTTTTACTAAATCCATTCTGATTAATTTTGAAATTAGGTGCGTGCTTGCATGACCTAATCTACGATGCCATAGCCATCCAATCTCATTCATATTAGCATTATTAGCAACTAAGCAATGATTACTAGTGGACAAATTGTCTAAATCAATCAAGTACACATTGCCATTTCTATTTCCAATAAATACAATGCTATTATCAATGGGATTAGAAACAGTGCAAATAGAAGCTTCAAATGATACTTTGAAACCTTTATCACACAATTGGCTAATACTAATTAGATTATGCTTTAAACCATTAACATATAAGACATTTTCAATAAATATGGATGTAATCCCCTGGATTTCTCAACTGCTCGTGAGAGTTATCATGAGATCAGGAAGATAGACTCTAGATATTTGAATTCTAAATATATCTAACTAACAGAGTCCCTTGATTTGAGGACTCTACATCGCCTTTAAAAGATCACCAAAACCTCCTTCCTATCATCCGTGAACGCCACTTTCCCATCGTCATCGTGCATGCATCTGCTCCTAGTAAGTCTCCTGTCCATGCCTGGGAGAGAGAAAGTTAGAGAGAGAAAGTTTAAAAAAAGGAGAGATAGGGAGGAACCGGGTTGAAGAAACCCAGTTCCTTCCCTGTGTTGATGCAGGTTCAGGCCCGGCGGCGTGCCCACCGCCTCGCCGGGCCTGAGCCCCGGCCGACAACCCCATCGGCACCGGGGTCGGCGTCCAGTGGGGTGCCGGAGAGAGAGAGAGAGAGAAGAGAGCTGTGATGGGGGAGAAGCTGCCTGGGAAACTATTTGCCGGTGGTCCGATCCTTGGTTCGGGCCCGGCGGCGTGCTCGCCGCTTCACCGGGCCTGAGCCTTGGTCGTGACCTCCACCGGTGCGGGGCGTGCGTCCGATGGAGGTCCGGCTAGCCATGGTGGCCGGCCATGCCGTCGGCACGATTCTTGGCCACGGAAGACAGTGAGAGAGAAAGAGAGGAAGAAATAGGAAATTAGGGAGAGAGAGAAGGAGGGGAGAACGGCCGCGGCGGCGATCGGCTCTGGTCCGGCCAACGGTGGCCGAACCGACGCCAATTTGGCCGGAATTGATGCCGGCACCGTGAAAGATGCGCGGGAGACGAAAGCGAGAAAGAAAGAACGAGAGAAATTGATGAGAGAAAGAGGGGGGGAGAGGCCTGCCGCAGCGATGGCCGGCCCCGGTCCGGCCAACGGTGGCCGGGCCACCTCCAATTTGGCCGGCGGCGGCCCTGGCCGCCGACACGGCTCTCAGCTCCTTTGTTTCAAAAGAAACAGAGGAGCGGGGGTAATAAGGATTGATGGGCCGTCCGGTCTTTGGGCCCTATTAGGCTGTCTCTGGAGCTTGTTTGGGCGGCGTTTTGGGCTATGTATCGGGCCGAGAATGGCAAATTAAATATATGGCCCGAATCAGGATTGATTCTAGTTTCTGGGAATAATTTTGTTTCCCTATTTGGGTGTATACATTGAGAGATATTCAAGGTCAAAGTTGGACCCGTGAAGTGATTTGGGTAGAGTTTAAGAATTATTTTATAATTCAAATTTTAGAAATTTAATAATGAAAAATGATACTGTAGGTTCCCAGGTGTCCAATTAGCTGAGTTATTAATTGGAATTTACGTACTGAGGTAAGTAAGTCAAGTATTATAATTTTATAAATTATTTAATTTGTAAACTATGAATTTACAGTTAAATGTAGTTATGTTAATTTTGCAAAATCATGTTGTTACTATGATAATATGTAATTATGATAATGACAGTAAAACTTTATGTGTCGCCGCGGTTCTCACATGATAGATTCTCACATGACAGATTATCACATGACAGATGACAAAATACTGGTACCAAGACCCTTCCTCTTAGGGGATATTTAAGAGTGATATACAAGATGTGTGTTGTAGGGCCGTGGGACACATAAAGAAAAATAATGATAGTATAAACAATGTTTTGTTTACATCGCATATATTCTAGTAATTATTATTGAATTAAGTTTCAAATTAATTGATCTGATGACATGAACCTACTGATAGCATGATAAATGAAATTTTGAAATTATATTAGGCTTACTTATTGAGTGTGAGCTCATAGAATTCTCACAATGTTTTTCAGAGCCTCAGGAATGAAGAAGGATAATTGGGATAGAAGGAGCTTCTATTAAATAGACTTTGTTTTATTATATTGATTTAGTTCAGATTTGCTTGTGTGTAGGGCAGGTAGTCCAAGACTGATAATTATGGTTTGTAATAAATCCTGGAAGTGAATTTTGCTTTATATTGATTTATGTGATGAAGTTCGAGATGCCTTGCATGCCTGGCATGCGGCGGGTTGTCATCCTAGCTCAAATTTTGGGACTGGGGTGTGACAGCTTTAGTGGTATCAGAGCTAGGTTATGACATTAGGGACATATACATGATGACACTTTAGGCAAAACACTAGAATGACATTGAGACAATTATAAATTTAAAGGAATTTCAGATATTATGCTTTGAAAGCCTAACAATTAATGTTTACAGTGATATTAATTACAACTAATTTATCAGGAGATAAGAATGGCACGTCGCACTAGAAGTTAACAAAATGATGAGAGTTCCCATGTTGGTAATGCTGGCCAACCGGGAGGTCTGGAAGCCACCGGAGCTGTTGCCCCTGCCAATTCAGTCAGGACTGATCAGCAGCAACTCCAGACCGAGATGCTTTAGGTTCTCTCGGGTATGGCGTAGTTGATGCGGGACTTGTAGCACTAGATTCTGCAGGCCTTGTCCGCTAAGCCTACTCACAGTGCTCCGCAGACACAGCCTGCCCCTCCTGTTCCACAGACTCAGCCCAACTCTACTGCTCCACAGAACCAGCCTACTCCATTTCAATCCTGGATAGGGGTTGGCCGCAGCTTTGCAGACTTCAAGAAGTTTGCCCCTGCCCCTTTCTCTGGATCCACCGACCCTATTGATGCTGAGCGGTGGGTGCGAAACATGGAGAAGGCTTTTATGGCCCATGGTAGTCAGGATATGGAGCGAATCAAATTTTCCACCTACCTTCTCCAGGGAGAAGCCTATGATTGGTGGTTAGTTGAGGAGCATCGTCGGAATGGACAGATCATTTCTTGGGGAGAGTTTAGAGAGATATTCTTCGACAAATACTTCCTCAGGAGTGTACAGAGATAGATGGAATCAGAGTTTATCAAATTGGAGCAAAAGGATCTTTCTGTGGCCCAGTATGAAGCCGAATTCACCAGGTTGGCCCGTTTTGCTCCAAATATTGTGACCAATAAAATGGCCAAAGTCACCAGATTCACTGAGGGACTGCGACCCAGACTGAGGCAAGCGGTCAATGCATTTGAGCTCATCACTTACAGTGCTGTAGTGAATAAGGCCTTGGTGATTGAGAGGGATATGAATGTTGTTCAAAAGGATTGGGAGCTACGGAAGAAGAGAAAAGGGCCTACTTCTGGCCAATCCTCTGCTCAGGCCAAGAAGAAGAGTGCACAGCAGACTCCAGCTGAACCACAGAATAAGGAGACTCGTTGCATTCATTGTGGTAACTCCCACCCTGGAAAGCCTTGCTGCAGAGTGACTGGTGCCTGCTTTGTCTGTGGGAAAACTGATCACAAAATTGCTACCTGTCCCTTTCGGAAGGATCATCAGCCTTCTTCAAGTCAAGGAATGAGCCAACAACAGTAGCAGCAACCACCGAGGACCCAGGGATGGGTCTTCAACCTCACTCAACAGGACGCTGCCGCATCTAATTCTGTGGTGACAGGTATACCCTTTAATGTTAAATCCAGTATTACATTCTTATCTAGTGCAATGCATTGACAGTTAATTAACAGTAGGTGCAATCCTTAATGTTAAAACAAATTACACTTATATCCAGGAATGATTAAAGTAGGTACTGCTTACGCTCAAACTTTAATTGACCCGGGTGTCACACATTCTTTCATATCTGACATCTATCTTGACAAGAATGCATCATTGACACCTATCCCTCTGGAGCAAGAGTTGCATATTGCGCTTCCAAATGGAGATGTTATAAAAGTTGACACAGTATGCAAATCTTGCCCAATTATCTTGGAGAATATGAGGTTGAATGCTGATCTCATTGTCCTCCCACTGAAGTGTTTCGATGTTATCCTTGGAATGGATTGGTTGGCCTCCTATCATGCTTCAGTAGACTACTTCAGGAAGATTGTTAACTTCAAAATTTCAAGCCAGCATGAATTCAGTTTTATTGGTGGTCAGAAACACCTAGCCTCAGTGTTCATATCAGCGATGCAGGCTGGAAAGTATTTGATGAGTGGTGGTCAAGGATTTCTTGCTGTAGTCAAGGACCTTCAGCAAGAAGAGACCAAGTTGAAGGATATTCCCATAGCTCGAGAATTCCCTGATGTCTTCCCTGAGGATTTGACTAATTTACCTCCTGATCGGGAAGTCGAGTTCTCTATTGATCTAGTTCCTGGAACTGGACCTATATCAAAGGCCCCTTACCGTATGGCCCTGGCTGAGCTAAAAGAACTGAAGGATCAACTGCAAGAGCTCCTAGATCGAGGATTTATTAAAACCAGTGCTTCTCCTTGGGGTCCTCCAGTTCTATTTGTTAAGAAGAAGGATGGCAGTCTTTGACTCTGCATTGATTACCGGGGAATCAATAAGGTAACAGTACGGAATAAGTATCCTCTGCCAAGGATTGATGACTTGTTTGATCAACTTCAAGGAGCCCGGATATTCTCAAAGATTGATCTAAGGTCAGGGTACCATCAACTCAAGGTCAAGGAGGGAGATCTGCCTAAAACAACATTCAGAACCAGATATGGCCACTATGAGTTCTTGGTAATGTCGTTTGGGTTAACTAATGCCCCAGCAGCATTCATGGACTTAATGAATAGAATTTTTAAGCCATATCTGGATCAGTTTATGGTGGTTTTCATTGATGATATTCTGATATATTCCAAGAGCCATAAGGAGCATGAGGACCACCTGAGGATCATGCTACAGATTCTTCGAGAGAAGAAGCTTTATGCCAAGCTGCAGAAGTATGAGTTTTGGTTGGATCAAGTATCTTTCTTGGGTCATATAATCTCTAAAGATGGTGTATCTGTGGACCCAAAAAAGATTGAAGCTATCATTAGCTAGAGCCGACCGTCCAATATGGCGGAAATCAGAAGCTTCTTGGGGTTAGCCGGGTATTATCATAAATTTGTGGAAATTTTTCTCGCATTGCTCTACCCCTAACTCGCTTAACCCAAAAGTGAGTGAAGTTTGACTGGACAGTGGAGTGTGAGGAAAGTTTCCAGGAGTTAAAGCAGCGCCTGGTGTCAGCTCCCATTCTTGTTCTTCCAACAGGATCTGAAGGTTTTACTATATATACTGATGCCTCTCGGAAAGGATTGGGATGTGTTTTGATGTAGAATGAAAGAGTGATAGCTTATACCTCCAGACAACTGAAACCTTATGAGCAGAATTATCCTACTCATGATCTGGAATTGGCTGATGTGGTTTTTGCTCTGAAGATTTGGCGGCATTATCTATATGGAGTTTCGTGTGATGTGTATACAGATCATAAGAGTTTAAAATACATCTTCACATAGAAGGAGCTAAATTTAAGGCAGAGGAGGTGGTTGAAACTATTGAAGGATTATGACCTGAATCTACAGTATCATCCTGGGAAGGCCAATGTAGTAGCTGATGCCTTGAGCAGAAAATCCTCTTCTGAGTTAGCTGCTATGATTACTTCCCAGCCTCACGTATTGAGATATCTGGAGAAATGGGAGGTTGGTTTGAGAGTACAGCAGTTTGATGGGCTTGTTGCAGCACTTGTACTCCAGACGACCTTAGTTGACAGAATCAAGTCCTCCCAGATGGAAGATCCAGATTTACAAAAGATTAAAGAAGTTGTGCAGTCAGGAGTTCAGAATGAATTCTATGTAATGGAGGATAGATCCCTGAAATTTGAAGGAAACTTTGTGTGCCAAACAGTGAGGAGCTAAAGGCTAAAATTTTGAAGGAGGCTCACTACTCTCCTATACTGTGCATCCAGGTGGCACTAAGATGTACAGAGACTTAAAGGAAAATTTTTGGTGGAAAGGCATGAAGAGGAAGATTGCTCAGTATGTGGCCAAGTGCTTGGTGTGTCAGCGAGTGAAAGCCGAGCATCAAAGGCCTGTGGGACCTCTTCAGTCTCTGATGATTCCACAGTGGAAATGGGAAAAGATTACAATGGACTTTGTAACTGGTCTGCCCAAAACTCCCAGAAGTAATGATGCAGTTTGGGTTATTGTGGATAGACTAACAAAATCAGCTCATTTCCTACCTTTCAGAGTTGGGGTCTCTAGTGAAGATTGGCTAATTTGTATATTGAGCAGATCGTGAGACTCCATGGTGTTCCGGTATCTATTGTATCAGATAGAGATACCAGGTTTGTGTCCCAGTTTTGGAAGAGTCTTCATAAGGCCATGGGAACCAGACTAAACTTCAGTACTACCTATCATCCCCAGTCAGATGGACAATCAGAGAGGACCATACAGATTCTGGAGGACATGTTGTGAGCCTACGTGATGGACTTGGGTGGAGCTTGGGATAACCACTTACCTTTGGTGGAGTTTGCATATAATAATAGTTACCAGGCCAGTATCCAGATGGCTCCATTTGAAGCTCTGTATGGTAGGAGGTGCAGATCTCCTATATGTTGGGATGACGTGGGGGAAAGGAAACTGTTAGGCCCTGAGCTGATTCAGCAAATAGTAGATAAGGTGCATTTGATCAGGGAGCATCTTTGTACAACTCAGAGCAGGCAAAAGAGCTATGCTGATGTCAGAAGAAGGGAATTGAAATTCCAGGTTGGGGACCATGTTTTCTTAAGGGTATCACCAACCAAAGATGTGATGAGATTTGGGATTAAAGGAAAGCTGAGTCCACGTTATATTGGGCCTTTTGAGATCTTGAGCAGAGTCGGGGAGGTTGCTTATAGCCTGGCACTGCCTCCGATTCTATCTGGGGTACACAATGTTTTTCAAGTATCTATGTTGAGGAAGTATATCTCTGACCCCAGCCATGTCATAGCGTATAAGCCTATACAGTTGAGGAAAGATTTATCATATGAGGAGCATCCTGTGCGTATCGTGGACCGCAAGGATCAGGTTCTGAGACGACGTACCATTCCCTATGTCAAGGTGCAATGGAGTAATCATTCTGAGAGGGAGGCTACTTGGAAACTGGAGGAAGAAATGAAAGAAAAGTATCAACAACTATTTATATCTTAAAATAGTTAATGATTGAAAATTGTTAGCTTTAGTTGATTGTTAGTCTTTGGGACAAAAATTGGACTTTTAATATACTCTAATGAAATTTATCAATTTCGAGGCCAAAATTTTTATAAGGAGGGGAGAATGTAATCCCCTGGATTTCTCAACTGCTCGTGAGAGTTATCATGAGATCAGGAAGATAGACTCTAGATATTTGAATTCCAAATATATCTAACTAACAGAGTCCCTTGATTTGAGGACTCTGCATCGCCTTTAAAAGATCACCGAAACCTCCTTGCCATCATCTGCGAACGCCACTTTCCCATCGTCATTGTGCGTGCATCTGCTCCTGGTAAGTCCCTTGTCCATGCCTGGGAGAGAGAAAGTTAGAGAGAGAAAGTTTAAAAAAAAGAGAAACATGGAGGAACCGGGTTGAAGAAACCCAGTTCCTTCCTTGTGTCGACGCAGGTTAGGCCCGGCGGCATGCCCGCCGCCTCACCGGGCCTGAGCCCCGGCCGACAACCCCACCGGCACCGTGGTTGGCGTCTGGTGGGGTGCCGGAGGAGAGAGAGAGAGAGAGAGAGAGAAGAGAGCTGCGACGGGGGAGAAGCTGCCTGGGAAACTATTTGCCAGCGGTCCGATCCTTGGTTCGGGCCCGGCGGCGTGCTCGCCGCTTCGCCGGGCCTGAACCTTGGTCGGCGACCTCCACCAGCGCGGGGCGTGCGTCCAGTGGAGGTCCGGCCGGCCATGGTGGCCAGCCGTGCCGCCGGCACGATTCTTGGCCACGGAAGACAGTAAGAGAGAAAGAGAGGAAGAAAGAGGAAATTGGGGAGAGAGAAAGAGGGGACTTACCCGGAATTGACGCCAATTTGGCCGGACCGACGCCAATTTGGCCGGAATTGACGTCGGCACCATGGAAGACGCACGGGAGATGAAAGAATGAAAGAAATAATGAGAGAGAAATTGATGAGAGAGAGAAAAGGGGGAGAGGCCGGTCGCGGCGGCGGCCGGCCCCGGTCCAGCCAACGACGGCCGGGCCACCTCCAATTTGGCCGGCAGCGGCCCTGGCCGCTGGCACGGCTCTCAGCTCCTCTGTTTCAAAAGAAACAGAGGAGCGGGGGTAATAAGGATTGATGGGCCGTTTGGGCCGTCCGGTCTTTAGGCCCTGTTGGGCCGTCTCTGGAGCCTCTTTGAGCGGCATTTTGGGCTATGTATTGGGTCGAGAATGGCAAATTAAATATATGGCCCGAATGAGGATTGATTCTAGTTTCTAGGGATAATTTTGTTTCCCTATTTGGGTGTATACATTGAGAGATATTTGAGGTCAAAGTTGGGCCCGTGAAGTGGTTTGGGTAGAGTTTAAGAATTATTTTATAATTCAGATTTTAGAAATTTAATAATGAAAAATGATACTGTAGGTTCCCAGGTATCCAATTAGCTGAGTTATCAATTAGAATTTATGTACTAAGGTAAGTAAGTCAAGTATTATAATTTTATAAATTATTTAATTTGTAAACTATGAACTTACAGTTAAATGTAATTAAGTTAATTTTGCAAAATCATGTTGTTACTATGATAATATGTAATTATGATAATGACAGTAAAACTTTATGTGTCGCCGCGGTTCTCACATGACAGATTATCACATGACAGATTATCACATGATAGATGACAAAATACTGGTACCAGAACCCTTCCTCTTAAGGGATATTTAAGAGTGATATACAAGATGTGTGTTGTAGGGCCGTGGGACACATAAAGAAAAATAATGACAGTATAAACAATGTTTTGTTTACATCGCATATATTCTAGTAATTATTATTGAATTAAGTTTCAAATTAATTGATCTGATGACATGAACCTGCTGATAGCATGATAAATAAAATTTTGAAATTATATTAGGCTTACTTATTGAGTGTGAGCTCATAGAATTCTCACAATGTTTTTCAGAGCCTCAGGAATGAAGAAGGATAATTGGGATAGAAGGAGCTTCTATTAAATAGACTTAGTTTCATTATATTGATTTAGTTCAGATTTGCTTGTATGTAGGGCAGGTAGCCCAAGACTGATAATTATGGTTTGTAATAAATTCTGGAAGTGAATTTTGCTTTATATTGATTTATGGATGAAGTTCGAGATGCCTTGCATGCCTGGCATGCGGCGGGTTGTCATCCTAGCTCAAATTTTGGGACTGGGGCGTGATAGTGGAGGGAGTTATTTGAATTTTACCAAATCCCAAGATCTGGCCTTTGCCATTGTCACCAAACGTAACAACTCCTCCCTTTTTGCTTTCATGGGTGATGAATTAATCCTTGTCACCCATCATGTGTCTTGAGCAGCCACTATCGAGATACCACTTTCGCTTTGATCTTTTGGCCGCAAGACACTCATGCAAAAATGATCAAGTCTTATATTTAGGTACACAAGCCTTCTTGGGTCCTTCATGGTTAGTAGTAATAAAGATTATTCCTTTTGGAACCCATATTTTTCTTCCTTTACTACTTAAATTCTTGTTAATTTTCTTAAAATTACATTCAAAGGCTTTGTGTCCCTTTTTGTTACAATAATGACATAAAACTTCATTTTTATCTTGTTCTTTTCTAAAGAAGTTTTTGACATACTTTTATTTTATGTTAGGCCTATAACCTAATCCAGCCTTATCAAATATAGCTCTTTGATTGCTCAATAATAAATTAAGTTTTTCAAAACTATATGTAAATTTATCAACTATATTTTTATATTTATCAACTTTCTTCTTTAATCTATCATTTTCATTGGAAATTGATCCTTTTTCTTCAATCAAAGCTTCATTTTCTGATTTCAATTTTTCAACTTCATGAGTAAGATTATCTTTTTCATTGACAAGATTTAGATTATCGTTTTTCAATGATTTATTTTTCTTTTTCAGAACCTTAAAATCTCTTACTAACTCATTAAATGCATCATATAATTCTTCAAAAGTGAAATCATCATAAGGTGTTTCAGAACTTACCTCAATGTCGTCGTTTGCCATAAAGCAACTGTTGGCAACTTCCTTTTGTTTCTCCTCGGAAGAGGATTCTTCACTATCACTCCATGTTGCAACATAAGCCTTCTTCTTCTTCTTATAGACTTTCTTTAATTGAGGACAGTCATATCTTAAATGCCCGGTTTCTTGCACTCATAACATATTAAGGGCTCTTTTCTTTTTCTTTGTCCTTCTCTTTCTCTTTTTCTCCTTCCATTTTTGTTCCAGACTTTTTCTTGTGGAAGGGTCTCCTTCTTTGCATGAACCTTTTGAATTTCTTTGCAAGGAGTGCAGTCTCCTCATCATCATCACCATCACTGCAGCTTTCCTCACTTTCTGCAGCCTTGAGGGCAATAGTTTTCTTCTTCTTGACTTCCTCCTCTTGATGTTGTTTCATAGTCAGCTCATGAGTCATTAAGGATCCAAGTAGCTCCTCCAAAGGTAAAACATTTAAATCCTTGGCTTCTTGGATTGCAGTCACCTTCGCTTCCCATGATCTTGGAAGTAACCTAAGAATTTTACGCATAAGTTTAGAATTAGTATAAGTCTTACCAAGACTTTTCAAGCCATTAACAATATCAGTGAATCTTGTGTACATGCATGTAATTGTTTCAGTTTGTTCCATGCTAAATAGTTCATATTTATGCACCAAAATATTAATTTTTGATTCTTTAACTTGATTTGTACCCTCATGGGTAACCTCTAATCTATCCCATATTTCTTTTGCGAAAATACATGTAGAAATTCGATTAAATTCATTTGCATCCAATGAACAATACAAAACATTCATGGCTTTAGCATTGAGCTGAGCCAACTTCTTATCATGTTCATCCCATTCCATTTCTGGTTTAGGAATCACCATGTTGTCTACTCTAATTGTGGGTATGTGTGGACCATTAACTATGATTCCCCATAAGTCATAGTCAAGTGCTTGAATAAAAATCTTGATCCTAGCTTTCCAATAACTATAATTAGTTCCATTAAATAAAGGAGGTCGATTAGTGGATTGACCTTCTAAATAAGATGAGCTAGCTTGAGCTGCCATTTGGATCTTTAGCTCTTGATCGTTAGACCAAATTCAAATGAGCACTTGCTCTGATACTAATTGTTGGCCCAAATGGCAACCCAAGAGGGGGGGGGATGAATTGGGTTCTTAAAAAATTTAACCTTTTAAAACGATTGGCTTTGGAATACACAAGATTAACTGCAGGATAAATATTAACCACAAACAAAGAGATAGAGAGAGAGAATCAAAACACGGCAAACACAAGGATTTTATAGTGGTTCGGTGTATCCAACACCTACGTCCACTCCCAAGTACCACTTGGGTCCATACTATAATCTACTAGATTACAGCCGAGTTGTTTTACAAGCTCACAACTCAAAACTTGTTGTTTCCCACGGGATCACAATGAACCCAGCTGGTTTTCCGGGCTCACCAGCACAAAACCCAAAACCCAAGCTAATCTAGCTTGACCCAAGGTATACTACCTCCACTAATTCAATCCTCCTGATTGAACTAGCAAAAACAAATGAGAATAGAGTTTACAATAACAAATAGCTCCTCAAATGAGCAAATATTCAATATAAATAAACAAGGTTAGAAAAGCCTGTTTGAAGCAGAGTTGATTTGAGCTTTTCTTCTTTTCCTCTTCTCCTTTGAGATATTGAATCAGGCCTCAGTTCGGATTCCTCACAAAGATTGCAGATGAGAAGTTGGAAAAAACAGGGCTTTTGGCTCTCTTTTTCTTCTTTTAAAAAATCCTCCGATTTTGAACTTGAATGCCTTGGATTTCTCTTTGAGCTTTCTGGAGTTGATGGATTTGAACTTTAACTCTTTCCTCTTGATTTCTTGTTCAAGACTTCTCATATTTTTCCAATTTGTTTTCTCTCTATTTTTCGTCTCTCCTCTTTTTTCAAACGGATGGACTCCCCTTTTATAGATTCTCTTTAATCCATGATTAGGTGAAAACTAACCGTTATTTGTCCTTGGATTTCTCCTACACACAAGAAAAGTAGCCGTTAGAGATTAGGTGAGAAAATGTTACCGTCGGAGGCCATTCTGACACTTTGAAAATCCATTCCTGATAGGTTGGAGTTGGCTCCAACTTTTCAGGTGTCGGCTCCAAGTCGAGTATCCAAAAATAGAAAGTAAAAGTTCGTTGAGGAGTCGGCTCCGAAAAAGGTAAGTGTCGGCTCATCGCATTCGGGAGTCGGCTCTAAAAAACTGTAAGTGTCGGCTCCAGAGTAGTCCAAAAATATGCTTTCTGTTCTCGTATTGGAGTCGGCTCCAGAGACTGTAAGTGTCGGCTCCTGAAATCTAGGTGTCGGTTCCGAAACTCTGAGTGTCGACTCCTGACCGTGCCAAAAATCAGGAAAGCATCTGATCCGCCATGGGGTCGGCTCCAGACCTTCTAGATGTCGACTCCAGGCTCTGAATTTTGAAATATACTTCTGGCAATTGATTCAAAAACGTATTTCTTTATCCTTTTTGATTGATCAAATCTTTTTAAGCCCTGAAACACTTGTTAAATCTATTAGTAATAAAACAAATATACTCATATCTTTTTATTAATCATCAAAATCAATAATTGTTCAACAGAGATCGATCATCGCCTATCGGAATCATGACTTCGTTCGATCGCAATCTTCGGATCATCGCCAATCAGATTGATCGCAACGGTCTGAGATCGATCATCCCCAATTAGGATCATGGCTTGGATCAATCACAACCGTCGGATCGTCGCCGATCGGGTTGATCGCAACGGTCCGAGATCGATCATCGCCGATTGGGATCATGGCTTCGATCGATCGCAACCGTCGGATCATCACCGATCGGATTGATCACAACAGTCCAAGATCGATCATCGCCGATTGGGATCATGGCTTGGATCAATCGCAATCGTCAGATTGTTGCCGATCGGATTGATCACAACGGTCCAAGATCGTTCATCGCTGATCGGTTTGATCGCAACGGTCCAAGATCGATCATCGCCGATCGGGATCATGGCTTGGATCAATCGCAACCGTCGAATCATCGCCAATCGGATTGATCGCAATGGTCCGAGATCGATCATTGCTGATCGGGATCATAGCTTGGATCGATCGCAACCATCGGATCATCGCTGATCAAATTGATCGCAACAGTCCGAGATCGATCATCGCCGATCGGGATCATGGCTTGGATGATCGCAACCATCGGATCGTCACCGATCGGATGGATCGCAATGATCGGAGATCGATCATCGCCGATCAGGATCATGGCTTGGATCGATCGCAACCGTCAGATCATCGCCGATCGGATGGATCACAATGGTCCGAGATCGATCATCGCCGATCAGTATCATGGCTCGATCCATCGCAATTTTTTTGAAAAAAATTAATTTTTATAAAATATAATTATAAAATAAAAATATTGTGACGCAATTCATGCATCGCAAAATTTTTTAAAAAAATTAATTTTGTTAAAATATAGTTTAAAATAAAAATATTGCGATGCAACTCAGTGCGTCGCAATTTTTTAAGAAAATTAATTTAATTTTATAATTATAAAATAAAAAAAAAATTCGCGGACACTTGCCGCCAAACTAGCGATCATTAGCGACTCAATTATTTGCGTCGCTAATTTTCCTAGAAATAAAAAAAATTCTTTGGCCAAATTAGCGACGGATTAGGGACACAAAATTACGTCGCTAATCCGTATTATATAAAAAAAATTAGCGAGGGATTAGTGATGCAATATTGCATCGCTAATCCCTAATATATAAACTGCCTCGTGTAGTCTCTCCCCTCCAGCCTCTTCTTCTTCTTCTCGCCCTAAACCTAGCTCCAGCCCCCTCCTCCGGCGTCCCCTCCTCCAACTCGCCCAGCCCCCTCTCCCGGTGCAAGGAAACCCCCGGCGGCGGCGCCCCCCACCCCGGCTTGAGGTAAGGCCCCCCTCCCCCCCTCCCCTCCCGTTTACGGCCACGGCCACGGCCGTGGCCGACAGTGGCTTGGCCACGGTGGCCAGGCCACCTTTTTTTAAAAAAAAAGGGGGGGTGGGGTTTTTCCCCCACCCCTGAGGCCACAGCCACGCCGTGGCCGGCGGTGGCCTGGCCACGTGGCCAAGCCATCATTTTTTTAAAAAAAGGGGGCCCCACCCTGAGGCCACGGCCACGACCGTGGTTGGCGCCGTGGCCGGCGGTGGCCTGGCCACGGTGGCCAGGCCACCATTTTTTTTTAAAAAAAGGGGGTGGGGTTTTTCCCCCACCCCTGCCATTTTCAGCCACGGCCGCAGCCACGGCCATCGTCTCAGGCCACGACCGCAGCGGTAGCCCTTAAAAAAAAAGAAAAAAATAGGGGGTGGGGTTTTTTTTTCATTCATTATGAATTTTTTTTAATTTATTTATGTTTATGAACTCAATTTTACGTGAAATATTAGAGAAATTTGCATATAGTCTATAATCTTGTAATGCATATTTTGAAATTTGCATAATATTTGATATATTTAAATTTTAAATATTTAGATTTATAAATGTCTTGTGTTATCGAATCTGTTTATTTCTTGAAATATTGTTCATGATATTATTATTAGAATGCTTATCAGGCAATTTATATGGTTTTGATAGTTTAGATGATTAAATTTTTAAATATTATCACAATCATTTTCTTAGCAAATTAGAAAAAAATTAGAATATTCATGTTCTTTAATTGAAAGAAATTTGATATAGCAAACCATAATTTGATATATTTTCTCAAATTCTAAACCAACCAATCAAAATAAATTCGATATCACGAAGGAAAAATGATATAGCTCATTTAGAACTAAATTTAATGCAGGAATATTAAATTTGATATAGTGAACTCAGATTCAAGTACTGAAAGAATATAGCTCCTTGTAATAAAAAGAATTTGAGATAAGAGCATAGCTTTTATGTGTTTGAGTTATTAGATTGAATCGGATTTAGTTTAGGCCAGGTTGAATCCATTTTTACTTATCTAAAGTAAATCCATAAGACATACATACTATCTCAAGTTCGGTCTTATTGAAAAATATAAGGTCCAAACCTAATGTAAAATTTTAATTTTATCCAATTTTTGAACCTAATGCAACCCATAGGCTTATTTCTTGTCTTTGATTTTTCATATTATTTCTCACAGCACTATAACCTTTAGACCTGTTTGAGACTTTGTAAGACTTAGTCTTGCAAATTCTCAAATTGTCCTAGTGGACAGTTTGAGATTATTTTTTGCGATATGTTTGTCTGCTATTCGTCATCGTTAGTTGAGCTTGCAGTTTGTATATCCTCATACGTTCTCCTAGTGTGGCATATAAGCCACACATTTAGGAGAACATATAGGGTATTGCTGCCGAAATTTCAACGTAAACCATGATAATTTCTAAATGTGTGGGATAGGGCCTTACCTAAGTCCTATGCCCATCTTCGCAGCGGCTGAAGGTACATCTTTGAAGCCAATGATGCTTGAGTTTTGCATGTTAACAGGTTTTATGGACTAGCTGTTGTCTGAATTTTACTTGAGAAATCCATGCCAGGATCAGATCTGTGATTCATATAACATTTTCTTAATTGGGAAGTTCGGAGATGTTTGGTATATTTTGTTGGCAGGGGTGATGTCCAGAATCTTAAGCATTTACGTGGCTAGAAAATCTAGAGCATTTAGGTGCGGTTCAGTAAAGCACTGAAGCTCAACTATGTCCATGGCTCATCATAAAATGCTGTCTGAGATCTGATTTTCCTACAAAATTGATAGAATTTCCCTGAGCAGAATGAATGATTGCATATTTATGTTCATGACTCAGCTCTCATGGTCATTCAATTTCATCCTTGTAGTTGGGGTCTTTAATTGGGTACTAGACCCTTACTTCAGATGAATAGGAATATCCGGAACCTTAATTGTACATTAACGTTAGAGACGTATCATATTCCACTATTTGACCATTAACATTAGCATTAATATGATCTTTTTCCAGTGATCTAGAATATAATCCAGGAACCTTGAAGGAAGATCTGGCAGCGTGTGGCCTTTTACAATTGCGAATGTTTTCTTAAGTTGGATTGCAGAACATAAAAATTCTAGAATTTGTTCTCAACATGAGAATCTCACACACAATGGAAAATGTTGATCAAGTCATCTTCAAGCAATAAGCAATGGCAGCCACAGTCCCTTCCCAAGCTGTGTTTATTTCCACTATTTGAACAGCATAGATTTCAAGATGGACCCTCCCATGCATGTTTAGCACGGTTCAGGTATCAAGAACCTGTGATGTTGTTCTTCACTAAACCTGTCCTGGACGAAGAGGAGTCCGAGACCAAGGCTGCAATTTGTTTTTTCCCATAACATTTTTTATTTTCTATTTTTTGATTTTTAAAAAAATGCGTTTAGTATGTACAAAAATTATTTTCTATTGTTTATTTTTCTTATAAAAGGATTGGCCAAAAAAAAATTAAAGGGTTTGTCATTCACTCTTTTTTTAAGTTTTTGCCTTTTTATTTTTTTTATTTTAATAGAAAATAGTAAATTTTGCAAATTATTTTTATTTTTCAACCATTTTGATGTTTACTTTTTCAAAAAAAAATATTTTTATAAAAATGAAAATATAACCAATACTCTTTTATATTGCACATTATACTATAACAATAACAAAAACAACAAAGCCATATGTTACCACAACAATAATAAGAATAATAAAGCCTTAATTTCAAACCAATTGAGATTGAATATATAATAAAGCCATATCTTCCTTCAATCTATTTGTTTTAAAGTTATAATTTTTATAAATTATTTGAATTACAATGATTTTTAGATTTTGATTTTTTTTTCCTCCAATGCAAAATATGCACAATAAATAATTCAGACTGAAAATCAGTAGAGTAGTAGTAATGATTTTTCAACTACATATTTGAATTACATTTTTCAACTACATATGTAAAGACCTTTTGTCTAACACAAAAAAAAAAAAAAGGATAAGCATGCACCTTACCAATGATTTTAAGTTCGATGAAACCAAAATCAAGACAGTTGAGACATCGTTCAAAAAAATCATCTCAACCAAAATATTTTATAATTTTAATTTCAACTCAAATTAATTTATCATAAAAATATAATTTTTAAAATTTAAATAAATATATAAATTAAATAAAATTTTAAAATTTTATAAATATATTTAAAAAAAAGTTTGAAGTAAGCAAATTGAGACAGAATGGAATGCAAGATGTCTCATTCCATTAAAAAACTAAAATATCACCCCCACCCGGTTTAAAGTCTTGCCTATATCATTGCTTTCAGATACCAGAGTACCTTTGTATGAATATATGGTATAAGGGTTAAAAAAAGGAAAGAAAACCCTACATCATACAAGAATGAGACCAGAACCAGCAAGCATACTGCCACCTCAAATGCATGATGGTTCCTTAAGAACTAATGATGGCACTAGCTTGCAACATGCCGAAGAAATTCTTAGGAGAAGAATTTACATAGAAATAAGGTATCTAACTATTGTGTTCATCAGTAGAAGGGCCGATCTTGATTACAAGAGGTTGAAAGAGGTCTGGGGTGGGACTGGACACGATGGGAAGTTGAGGTGTGACCAAGATGCGCTCCACCTCTTCATTCTCGGCCAGTGCCTTCTCTAAAGATGACTTTGCTACCTTTGTGACCAATACCATAAGGATAGCTGCACCAGAACCACAGAAATGATAAGAATGTCTCAGCTAATAATGCCACAATTCAAAAATGTAATCAATAAATAATCAGGACTGAGATTTTTGCAAGAAGTCTTTTTTTTTAATAACATTTGATCCCAGTCACAGCATGAGTGTAACAACTATAACAATATTTTACCGAAGTTGGCATGCAGCACTGACAGTAAGGATTCCCTTGAGACTTCACAATAATGTTAGTAGACAAATGAAGATATGATAGTAATGATCAATAAAGCTGGTGCAAAATTTCTTCAGTAGTTTGTAGAATTAGAGTATTATGAGTGCATGCATATAATGCTATTTAATAGAATGAAAGAGGCATGCTATTGTGATTAATGTTAGAGATGGAGAATTGTCATATCCAAACTCAAGCTTGTTCTCTATAATAATGACTATAGCTGCTGAAGAAATGACTAGGATGTGTTGAATTACAGATTGTAATATCATATCAAGCACTAAAATTCAAAACCAAGCATTCAAATAAGTTTTCTAAATTTTAGCATTAAGATTATAACGTGGAAATCCTATGCTTTAGCCTCAAGCATGGCACAGTTCTTATGGCCAGAAAGCATAATATTGCAAGGACTTGCGAGCATGGTATGCTGCTGCATCTCTTCTCAAATCTTAGTAAGCTTCTAATGGTTCTTTTTTCTGATTTTTATTTGAAACAATAAAGATACATAATAACATGGTGAAAGAATTAGAGTTGCACATGAAATAAGGCTCACCTGATATTAAAATCCCTGATATTATAAATACCTGCATCCAATATAAAACAAGGAAAATGTCAACATATAATGTCCAATAACTGAGCTCTGCAATGGCATTTTTCACACTGAAATCATATCATAACTTGATGGAGATAATTATTACTGAATCTTACAAAATTTTGCTTCCACAAGTATATAGAAAAAGACAAGCTTGACTATGGTTGCTGGTTTTCTAACAATTAAATGTAACATTAAATTAGAATGTTTTATCAAGATGTACCATAGTTTTTAAAGATCCCAACAGCATTCGTAGATCATTCACCGTTGGCTAATGGGAAGAGGACAAGAAAAACAAAAATGCACAATGGAAGTTACAAAAGAAATACTTAAAAATTGAGGCTTACATGAAAGTAGATTGAAAACAAAATGATTAAAATATAAAAGGCTTGTTTTATATTGCTTTTATTTTCTTTTCTCTTGTGTTCTCAAAAACTCAAGAAGAAAAATGAACTAGATTGAGCAACATATATGATGAAACCCCTTCTGTTTTATTTTTATTTTTTTTCAGTTAAACTCTTTAGAGATGTTGGTAGCAAAAGCTAATAAAAAACTAAAAATAGAAGCAAGCAACAATAGAAGTTTTATGCAAATGATATCTTAAGCATCAATATCCATGTATTTCACTATTTTGTAGAGAAATGAGAACATAAAAACAATGGTGATGCCAAAGAGGCCCAAATGAAAATGAGGTCTCCAACAAATTTGGACTACAATATAAAATGATGAACTCAGTGATGGCATGTTCATGTACATTAAAGTTCTGAGGCTGCTGAACTTAGTTTGTTTTCATCAATCGAAACCAATTAAGATGGTATGGGCATGTGAGCAAATGTCCAAGGACTCGTTGGTATGGAGCAGAGCTAGAATCTTGGCTGAAGGTTCAGAAAGAAGAGCATTCTAGCAGTTTCATTAGCAATATTGGCACCCAACCAATACAATCCTAGTAAGGTACATTTTTTGGGACTGCCATTCAACATGGGAGGTGTAGTAGGTATTGGTTTCCTGTCAATATGCTATATATGGCACCATCTAATGTTTCAAACAATGCTTACAATAACACCAATTATAAGCCTTAATAGTTAGGGAAGGACTGATAGTTATGGTCATAATTACAGTTTTTGGAGCAGTACAGTAGACTCCTATTAAATTAGCTAAAACCAAAAAATAGTATTTGATATTCACTTTATGCCTAAAATAGTATTCTTAACCTAAATAATCATAATTTTTTTTTCAATATCAAGCTACTAATTAGTTTCAAAATATTCCTTCAAAGAAAATAACATATACAACAAACTTTACTCCATCTATGTCATCAGTTTGATGAGTTCCTAATATCAAGTCCCTTAAACAAGCTATGGCATCATGTAGTGCATTCATATTGGAATATCAGAGTCAAAGGAATTAAAGGATTAGTTATATCTGTGCCCAATTGTTACAAATATATTGTATACTGCATCCCATCTATCTACCTGATGCAATTCATAAGTACATCGCATACTGCACAAAGAGCAACCATATAAAAATTCATACATATATAGACACATATGCATGTGTATATACATATATAGATGTAGATATGTATATATGTCTGTATTGGTGTACATATGCATGTATGCATGCACGCATTCATACATGTATGTACACATAATCTGAACAAACGACGAAGTTAAATAACTTACACAAGTATTTGGATCAATAAATACTCTGAATCTTCCAATGGTTAGTTATCAAAATTTGTGACAGAATTTCTTCACAATGATCACTTTGAATAATTAGGGAATTACATTATAGTCTCGTTGTAAGACAAAGCAAAAAGTATCACCGATAAATTTGATAAAAGAACTCTTCCAGCATTCCTTCACTTACCACCACACCATATTTGCTGGAGTACACACCATTAATAAAGTCTTCTAAATTTGTCACAATGTCTGCAGCACTCATTTCGATGTACTCATTAAGATTATTCAAGGTTCCATCTGCATGAATCCAGAAAAGAGGGGGGAAAAGGGATGAGGCTCCACTGCTTAAAACAGTTTGTGTATGATATAATATCTTGACAACGAATACCATGAGACAAGTTTCATGCTAATAAGGAGAATGTGAAGTAAAAAGGATTGGATAACTGGGCAGCCATATAGCATGCAGCATTCACTTCAAGTTTGATAGTGCTCTTAGATCACAGCAACTTCTTGTTGAAGAGCAATTTAAATAATATGATATAGCACTTAGATGGGTGATTACCACCTGAAACAGAAGCTAATACCTCTTGGGGACGGAAGAAGTCACAAAGGCCATTCCACACAGAGCTCATAAGACAATCAGTGATGTCTAAGCTAGCAAAAAAAACACTAGAGTATGCCACTAACTCTATTCCTGGACTTTCGACAATGTAGAACTGGAAACAAATGTTGGGTGCTTCCATGGATGTGCCTGTTGAAGCATGTAAATGTACCGAACTCAAATTTGTATTCTTATCTTCTAGCATTCCCAACGCTTTAGTGATCCAACCAAGTATAGGCATAGCTATATTACACCAGTGTCCTTACCAATGGGTATATGCATTCCATGCTTCTTGGCAGCTATTGTTCTCCAAGCAACAATATAGACTTTCATAGGGATTCAACATTTGAGGACATGAAATTAAATTTTGAATAAGTGTATTTATTGTTAAGGACTAGCTACTTAATATATCAGATGAAGATATTGAAAATGTATACCTTCACTGCATTAATATTGAACCAGCATACAAATGCACATATGATGGATTTCGAGTGAAAAAGGAAGAAGTAAAACGCTATCTAACTAATAGGAAATTTACCGAAGAAAAGAACTGAATACAAAAATCTTATACAATATAAGAACTCAGACCACAAGATTTTGTCAGCAAAATTGCTCCTAGTATTTAGTAGTACAAAGGGTGCTACACAGTTTTAGAATGTCAATAATGATTTCATGGGACACATACCTGCAAACGTCTCCCCCATGACTCTCTGTCCGCCCATGATCACCTAACAAACATGCATGATCGAAAGACAGGGGATCCATATGGTTGCAGAAAAGAATTGTACTACTCTATCAAAAAAATTTGGGCCGTCTGGAGCAGCTGTGTGTATAGAAGATGTTTCATGTTCCTGTTAAAGCAGTTCGTGTGGGTTGTTAGGTTTTGTTAAAGTAGAAGATGAAGCCCCTGTGTTCCAGTCCCCTGTTCGTCGTCAAGAAGTTCCAGTCCAGTCCTCTTCATGTTCGTGTTCCTCGGCGTATTAATTAATTAATTAAACCTATTCCTATTCCTGTTTATTATTAACCACAGTCTACCTTAACAGGGACCGGAAACTGCTCTTGCTCTTCCTACAGGACAGCTGAAACTCTCCCCCATCCGCGCCCTTTAATGCCCCCGCTGGGGGCGATTGAAGATTTGATATTGTAACAATTTAAAGCAATTTATTTTCTTAATACTTTTCGATGTGGGACTAATAATACCATTGTTTTGACGTTATAATTATAGAAAGCGTTCCCCTGTTCCTTTTATAGAAGGAGGACCGGAGAATTCGTTCCTAAACCTCGCGCCCGAAAGTGAATCATCCCAAGAGTCCATTTTGGGTTGAAGAGATACTACGAATCGACCATGAAGGTAAGAATTAATAGGGATGCTTTGATATACGTACCGGACTAAATGCTTGCAAGATCCTAAGGACGAAGTAGCAGAGAAAAGAGAAGAAAATTACGAAGAAGACGTAATCCACCATCACGAAGAAGGTGGCCGACCCGTGCCTCCTCTTGGCCTCCTCTTCTTTCTTCTCCTCCATCGAAACGCCTCGTCTCCCCTCCGCTCTCGCCGGCTGTGAATAGAATTATAAAAGAAGAGAGAGAGATTGGGTTTTGGGTAGTGGCTAAATCCGATTCTTATCGGACGATCAAAGTATATCGGAAAATAAAAAGTTTTTTTTTTTTATGATTGTCGTATAAGAAAGATTTCAATGGCCTTCGTTAGAATATTCAAAATATTTTGATCGAAAACAAATTTTTTTTTCATCTTTACTAAAATAAATATAGATCAAGTTGTTTCAACATCGTTATTTTTTATATTAACATATTTTTATTTCAATTAATGATATCAGGGTGTACTTTTATTTTAACAAATTATATCTTTTATTTTAACTACTATAAATTATAATTTTTATAAATATAAAAATTTAAAATTATCAAAAAATTTTTTTATATAATTATATATATATATATATTAAAGAATTTATTGAATTAAATATTTTAAAAAATCATCAAAAATATTTTAATGAATTATCATATTTAACATTTAAAAAATAAAAAAAGATCTTTTATTATTTTCATCTTCCATCCAATCCAATCCAGTTCTTATATAGCATTATTTTATTTTTAAAAAAATTCATCCCACCAGCCCAGATGCGCTTCAATTCATTATTGATAAGCATTAAAAATACGCACTTAATAAAATAAATTTATGAGTTTATATTCTTAATTTAAAAAGGAAAATAATTATATAAAATTGAAGTTCATACCTAAGTTCATGAATGTATATATCTGAATATGGAATACCGAGAGTAATCTTCCAGATGTATCAACCGTATCAACCGTCCCTCTATTTTTATTATTTATTTATTTATTTATTTTTTGGTCATCACAAGCCACCATTTTAAAAACGTGATAATAATTGGATGATATACATACTACAATCGAGTTTCCTATGGAAAAGCTTCAGGTTAATTTCTCTACTCTCTCTCTCTCCCTCTCAATTTTATGAATGATAAATGCAATGGTGGCAACTTCCGTTCCATGGGGAAATTCATAAAACACTTCACTTAAAGCAAAGAAAAATCAAAATCCAGCAATAATAACTACGAACCGAACCTCGTGATGTTTCTTTTCCACATAGATGTGTGCCATGGATTCTTTAATTTTTGCGAGGGTTGTCTTTATGGCTTTCTTTCATAGAACAACAAAGTAGGAGCGTTAGCTCTCCACCGGGATAGAAGACTTTAAGTGCTCGATATATTAATATGTTTATATTATGACCCATTTTTTATTTGATGATCATGAATAAGATTATGAATGTTAGCTGTATATTAAAATTATATCCATATATACTTTTCGATGGATATAAATACAAATCAAACATTGAAAATAGATTTAATCACAAAATAAAACTTTAAAACCACCAAACAAAATATATTGAGTAGAAAGTAGGTTAATTCAACACTACAATAATACACACATATTTTCTTTAAAAGTGAATGTCAAATAAGGTTAGGTAAGAATTTTAAACCATATTATATATATATATATATATATATTAAAAGCATAACTTTATATTTATATCTTAGTAGACGAAGATAGGAAGATGGATTAAAACAGATGTTATTTGATATTCTTTTATCGAAGCTTTTATTTTTTTATTTTTAAGGGTTCAACTATTCAATGCTTGCCTGCTTCAATATCTTAAGCTATTTTTTATTTTTATTTTTAGCTTGATCTAACTCATACTCACCCTTAATACTGGTACTATTTTTGAAAAATTATTACGTAGTGCTATTTTTAGGTTGGGTATTCAGTACCGAGCACTGAAGAAGAATCTGCAAGCATGTCAAAGAATGCTGAAAATGAGATCCTCCCACAAGTACATCTATTACTAATTCTGTGTTTTCCATAAATTCATGTCCACAAAGTGAAATTTAGTTCCATGCTAACTTGGTCTGAATCTTTACAAATAATATGTTGTGAGGAAAGTGCTTCTGAAAAGTGGGCATATTGTGACTCATTTACTTCAATTAACAGAGTTATATTTCAGTGCAAAAGCCAGAAGAAGATGGCGCTAATTCTGCTGAGCCTAATTTGAAGGTCATGCTCTCTTCAAGAGAAGCCAGAGCGCAAGCTGCTGCAAGCAAAGGGGTAAGAGATGTCCATGCTTAACTCTATAATGTGCTAGAATAATCAATTTGTTTATTGATGCAAGCAAGATTCACCGTATTGGAAACTGGTACGATTTTGGTACTGGACCGGTATGTTTTGGTATGGAGTGTATCGTACCATACTAGTGGCATACTAATTAGGTGGAATGGTTTGATTTGGGCCAAATTGGATGGTTTGATTCGGTCTGGGGCTGGCTTGGTTGGTTCGGGGTCGATTCAGTCGGTTCTTCTTTTGTACCAAACCGATAGGCCGAGCCATACTGTTTCCAAATTGGTTCGGTTCACCCTGGGCTGTCTGGTTTGGGAGGGTTCATCATATCATGGACACCAAGTGTATTATAAAAAAAAAAAGAGTTTGAGCTCAGCCTTTTCTATTTAAAAAACTAGAAAAACCTTAATGATAGCCAAGCTCACTTTGTTCATCACTACAAGAAAATTTAAATATAGTGATGCCCAAATGCGTCGCTAAACAAGCTATAGCGACGCAATAAAGGCATCGCTAAAATGTTCATCATAATTTCAATTTATCGCAATTGCGTCGCTTAACAGCGACTCTCTGCAATGCCCTAAATGCATCGCAATATATTGCGATGCCCATAAATGCATCGCAATATTACGACGTAGCTTAAATGCGTCGCTACTTTAAAAATAAATTTTTTAAAAATATTTGCGACAGAAAATCTCGTTGCAATTGCATCGCTAATTTATTTTTAAAAAAATTAAATAAAATAATTTTTAATTTTTTTAAATTAATTGCAACGAAAAATAGCATCGCTAATTAATTTATTTATTTTTTAAAAAAAAAAAAATAATTTTTAATTTTTTAAAAATAATTGTGATGCCCCTAAATGCGTTGCTACTTTAAAATAAATTTTTTTAAAAATATTTACGACAAAAAATCTTATCGCAATTGCGTCGTTAATTAATTTATTTATTAAAAAATTAAAATAACATAATTTTTATTTTTTTTAAAAAAAATTAATTGCGATAAAAATAGCATCGCTAATTAATTAATTTATATTTTTAAAAATAAAGTAAATTAATTTTAATTTTTAAAGTAAATTAATTTATTTATTTAAAAAAATAAATAATATAAAATAAACTTGCTAATACAATGTAATTGCTAATACAATTGACCAAAACAATCATTACTAAATTTTAAAAATAGATAAAAATTTATTTTATTAATTATTTAAAATTTTTATATACAAAACATAAAAATAAAAAAAATACATCAAGTAGTGAAAAAAAAAAATACATCATGTATCTGCAGGCGGCTGTGGAGGCTGCGGAGGCTGGAATGAATCCTGAGACAAAAGATGAACTAAATCCTGCATCTGACGCATCTGGTCTCTCATCTCTGCAAGCTCCTCCCGAACCTCCTGACGAACTTCCTCCTTGATAGATCTCCAGATGTCGTCTATCTGCTCGGGAGGAATATCGTTAGAACCATGCGAACTGAAGCCTAATGGAAAAATATGAAAGCTCTGGTGCCAAACCATAGACCCTACGGTCTCACGGCTGGGCACCAACAGCCTCCAAAAACACACGTCAACTCTCCTTTGGTGAGAGTTCGACGGGCGGCCCTCCATCAGTGGAGTCGACCTGTGAAGCCTAGACTGAAGCTCCTCAACTCGTGCCTTTGAGTTATAAAATCAATGATAAATGAATCAATATATAAAGCTGAATAAAATATTAGAAATTAAACAAATAAAATATAAATCTAATTTCTTACCCCAACCTACCGTGATCGTGTATCGACCCAGGAACCGTCCTTCCTGGTGTGTGTTGCCCTGAATAGACAAAACTCACTAGGATCTCTGCCCTCCTGCTCGGACTACAAAAGCAGAAGAAAGAATATAAATGCAAGTATTTGTAAATGATTAAATTAGTATTTAAATTGTTTATGTTTTCTTACCATACGATGTCTGTGCTCCTGAATAGAAATGGAACCCACAGTGTGACAGGAGAGGCCCGTGCCACGACCGCCCTTCTCAGATCGGCGGTTCGTGCTGGCTGATGCGGACCTCCTCATCCATGCCTCAGACTACCACGCCTGCTGCCAGCTGGCCCAAATACCCTTCGGCACATGCCCTGGATGGTCACCCGAACTCCAACAATAAAGCATGTCGGAGTATTGGCGTGCCGCAAGAGCATTCCATGCTGCCCTAATGGCATCATGGATGGTAGGGTCCCACGTAAACTTTTTCTGTATTGAAATAAACAGTTAATTTCAGAATATATTAATATTAAAAAATTTTATATCAGTTATAAAATGTATTTAAAAAGTTTACCTGAAACTCTGAAAAATAAAACTCCCTCGTGGCCGCAGATACATGGTGCCAATCGTAGCCACTGGGATCAGCACGGCTCTGAAATATAGAGCTGATCCGGCTCGATACAGTATGCTACTCAATAAAGCTGTTAAAAAAACTAATTAAAATAAGTAATTAACTTAAAAACATAAACATATAGTTACAATTAGTATATACTTACAGCCCATCGGCATCCAATCGAAGTACGGTGCAACTGACCAAAGAAGAACTCTCAGAGGTCTGTGCCGATCGGGTAAGAAAAATACAGGATGAGCATCGACACCTGGAGAGGCGAAAGTCCGTGCGTCAGGGCTGGTAGTGGGATGTGACGCAGCAGGGCTATGTTCGTTAGGGGTATATCTATCTCGGTTCGTCTTACTGTAAATACTAAAGATTAATGCAATGCAATATAATTATGAATAATTAATAAACATACAAAAATTTAACACTTATAAAAATAAATCGAAATTGAATGGACCTATATCTTTAATCAGTGTCATTTGTTTTGTGAAATGTTGGTTCAACATTCGATGCCACATCGGACTATGATTCAGTTTCATTATCATCAGAAGGAAACCGAACATTTGCATCCTCAATTTCTTGGACATCACCATTTGGATCTCTAAGTGATGTTTCAGGAGCCCTTGTGTCATCCTCAATTGCATGCATTTACATCTCATCCTCTTGAAATGCAGGGCACTCAGTTGATTGACTTGATGAACTCTAATCTAATATGATTGTTGAACATGGAACGATTTTAGAAACAGCCCACCAATCTCGCTTGTCATTGCGCAAACTTGGATATCTGCAATAAAACACTTGCTGAGCTTGGGATGCAAGAATGAATGGTTCATATTTCTGCAATCTTCGTCGATGGTTTACTTCAACTAGATTGTAGTCGTTATGAACCCTTTTACCGATAGGAATTGTCGAATCAAACCAATCACAACGAAACAATACAGTTCATTTCATAGGCCAATCGGGATATTCAACTTCGACCACCTCTACTAACTTTTCGTAATAATCCTGCATATTTGCTCCAGCACTTTCTCCTTTAACACATACGCCCCAATTCTGCGTCCCTTTTGAAGATGCTAGTCGTTCAATTTGAAATTTGTATCCATTAACAAAATAGCCCGTATAGGTAGTTACAATCTTCAACGGCCACTGTGCTAGACATTTAATGAAAATATTGTCGGTTGTGAACCATGGACCATTTACCTATAAATTAATAATCTATTCACAATCAATTCGAAAAATAAAAGCCATTATTGTAATTGATTGAGTGATAGTACTCACAAATTTATAAAACCAATAAGCGAACTCGTTTCTAACTTCTGCCCAATGGCAATTTGACTGATGCTGGGATCCATTTGTCGTTGTCTATCACAATACATCCTTAAGGGATTATAACAATTAAAACTTATGTTAGCAATTAAATAGTATGGTATTTTACAATTTAAAGTAGAAGTTTTAATTAAGCAATTAATAAAGTGTACATATACTTACTCAATGTATGGGTCGACTTTTCTACAGTTCATTAGGATGTAATAATGTGCTGCATTATACTCCACATCGCTTAATTGTCTTGACTTCTTCCTCCCAAATGAACGGCTGATACTTTTAAATATTGATATTCTACTAGGTTCTCCTTCGTCTACACATATATCATCGTTATGACCAAGATTGTGGGTCCTCGTATGAATGTGACCCTCAAAGTAATGCGAGACAAAAGCTGAAACTTCTTCAACCAAGTGTGCATTGCATATAGAACCTTCAACCCTTGCCTTATTCCGCATATTATTTTTTAACTTCTTAAGATACCTATATGTAAAGTTGAAAATATAAATAAACCAACTTCCTCGCATAAATAAAATAATATTTAAAATGTCAACATGTATTATTGATTTGGGTGTTTACCTTTCGAAAGGATACATCCAGCGATACTGCACGGGACCAGCTATACGTGCTTTGTATGGCAAGTGAACCGGTAAATGCTCCATTGAGTCAAAAAAACTTGGAGGAAATATTCGCTCCATCTTGCATAAAATAATTGGAATTTTCTCCTCAAGCCTTTCCATGGATGCAGAAGTAATGACTGCGGCAGATAACTCCTTAAAGAACAAGCTGAGCTCTGTCAATGCCTTCCACACATGTTGCGGAAGCAACTCACGAAAAGCTATGAGCAATAACTGTTGCATGAAAACATGACAGTCATGACTCTTCATGCCAAACAACTTGAGCTTATGCATGTCCACACACCTACCGATATTTGAAGCATAACCATCAGAAAATTTTAATCCTCTAATCCAGTTACATAAAACTTCTTGTAAATTTTAGTCAAGAGTGTAACAGGCTTTAGGATAGGTCCTGTCAGCATTCCTTCTCAAATCACCTCTTCTGCAATACTGATTAAGTTCTTCTCTCGACTTTGCAGTGTCTTTGGTTTTTCCTGGGATGTTTAGTACTGTGTTAAATATGTTATCAAAGAAATTTTTCTCAATATGCATAACATCCAAGTTGTGCCGGATGAGATTTGTGCTCCAATACGACAAATCCCAAAAAATGCTCTGCTTCTTCCAGTTATGTTCTTTACATATACGGCCATTTATTCTATCTGCATCTGGTTCCCAAGCATACCTCAACCCCAAATGCTATATAGTATCAAATAGATCTATGCCAGACCTAACCGGTTGGCGAATTTTGTGACTGCTTTGTTCTTCCGGAAGGCGATCAAGTTCTGCCTATAAGGATGATTCGAAGGCAAGAACTTTCTATGATTATCAAACCATGACTGCTTACCACTCTTCTGCAATGTAAATGCATCTGAATCATACATGCAATGAGGGCATGCCAGATGCCCAGAAGTGCTCCAACCAGACAACATTGCATATGCCGGAAAGTCACTGATTATCCACATCAAAGCAGCTCTCATGATGAAATTTTGTTTCATAGAAATGTCGTAGGCTATGACTCCTATTTTCCACAACATTTTCAATTCGGCTACCAGCGGTTGTAAGAAGACATCAATCTTCTCTTTTGGATTTGATGGTCCTGGAACCAAAACTATCAAAAACATTGCCGTATCTTTCATGCACTTCCACGGTAGAAGATTATATACAGTCAGTATTACAGGCCAACATGAATATTGTTGCCCCGCTTGACCAAACGGTTGGAAGCCATCGGTACAAAGACCTAATCTCATATTCCTTATTTCTTCTGCGAAATCAGGATGATTTCATTGAAATGCTTTCAAGCTTTTGAATCTGATGGATGTCGCATTTCATCTTCTTTAGATTCATGTTCGGCATGCCATCTCATATCAGCAGATGTAGCCTCGGATCTATATAATCTCTGGAGGCGTGGAGTAAGAGGGAAGTAATGCATCCTTTGTAAGGCACACTTTTTCTCCTACTTGTACTAGCTCCCCCTTCGCCGTTTTTGTACCTCGATTGCCCGCAAATCTTACACCATCTCAGCTCTGAGTCTTCACCCGAATATATCATACAATTGTTCAAGCAACAATCGATCTTATTAAC
>UESW01003875.1:266124-281818 GCA_900491605.1 Calamus simplicifolius
TTGGAGGGCGAGAAGGAGCACCGCCGGGCCTTCGGCGCCGCCACATTTTCACAAGGCAAACTCTCAGCCGTCCCCGGAACCGCCTTCTTGGACTCGAACTGAGATTTAAGCGATGTGGAGGGCGACTTGATGATGAACTTAGGAGGGGCCTGCTGCTTCGTCCTAGATATGATGGGAGACTTGGTCTTGTAGAATGTTTTTTGGTGGGATGAAGAATGTGAGGAGGAAGAGAGGATTGGGGAAGAGCACTGTTTTCTTAGCCCAGGGTCTGTTCCTGGGAGAAACCCGGTTGGCTGTGACTGAAGGTCTGCCTCCAATATTTGCGTCATCCTTGAGAGGTGAGGTTGATTTGAATCTGATACGAGATCGAGCCCTGGTAAGTTTTGGGGACCCTGATTCTGTTCTCATAGTTTTCAACACACCATTTTTCTCCCTCATTCGCCTTGCGCGCAGCCCAGTGTTTTCGCAGCGCAGCTTCTTGTCTCTGTGGATGGTATCAGGAGTCTTGGGATCAGTAGTAGTTGTTTTGGGGAGCATTGCAGCAGCTGAAACCACTTCTTTCGCAAACTGGCTGGCCTGAAGGGATTGCAGTAGCGACATTCTTTGTTATAACATTAAAGAAAGGAAAAGAGCGCGTGCAGAGTTTTTCTTTTAAAAAAAATTAAATAAAGCTAAGGTTTGTACCATTTATACTCCCTTGGAACTTCCCTGTTGGTGATTTCCGAGCTGGGGTGTTCTTCATCCTGAATTTAGAACAGTGATGGTAAGGGAGAAGGTCACGGAAGGGCCGTTGATTTAAATAGAGACAGCAAAATGCTAGCACGAGAGGAAGACACAAGGATGGAAATGGTCAAATGAGCAAACCTTAAGGTTTCCTGCTTGCATCCGAGGCTGGTCCTGAGATAGCCTCTGGTGCTTCGAGGGCTGAGGGTCACGCCGGAGACCATCTTGGTGCCTCCCGTCACCGTGCACTGGAGCTCCTGCAGGCGAGTCATGCACCTGTCCACCTTCCCAACAAAAGAGAGAAGTTGAGCTTCGGGCTTCAAGATGATCGCATGGAGCTGATGTGGAAGAAGAGTTGGGATTCACCGATACCTTCTTTACCGTTTCTCTCACGAGATTGGGGTTGAGGGCAGTGGCCATTCTCTTCTCCTTGGTTGGAGTCTTGGCCACCATCTTGGGCTCTTGGGTGTGGTTTCGAGATCTCCTTCCCCTCTCCCTCCCCTCCGATCTAAAGTGGGTCAAACGGAGTTTGAACTCTGTAGCGTATGTCCGTTAGCAACGGTCACTTCTAGTTCTACCTACCGAGCAACGGCTATTTTGCCGGACTCTAACACCGTTTTAGGCTTTTAGTTTTTCTTCTGACATAAGAACCCTTGATTCACGCGGTTTTTTCGCCCTAAGCTCTCCATATGAGGAAGATTTTTCAATGGAATCCAAACAAAATCGTGTTATTTAAGTCAATAAACAGCAGTAAATAAAGAGGTAACCTTATATCGATCGCTGATGATTCTTCTATTGCCGTAACATGATCTTCAATGCAATGATAAATTCTTCAACGATGTAAAATTATCATATTTAATATCATGCATACTTAAAAGATTGTGATGCTAATTATATCATAAAAATTCTATATTATTGCACATAAAATATTGAAATTATTTTTATTTTATTATTTTTTTTCCGTCTGAATACTATCTTTAATGTATATTGTTGTCGCCAAATCATGTTCCTCGAATGTCAGATAACAGAGAGGATCCAGAGGGCCACTAGGATGGGGGAATCTTCCAACGCCTCCTCTTCAACGGGATTTCTATAAGAAAGTCTCTGGGGACCCATTGCATCAGTGGGGATTCTTCGATGTTCAAGTAAGCAACTTGAAAAATAGTGAAGAAAAAGTTAAAGGAATTAGCTAGAGTTTGGAGTTCAGTTCCTTTCTCTCGTCATGAGCAAAGGTTCTTATACTTGTTCGGAGATCCCTTTTACCCGCTTATGGAAGGTTGTTGGCTTCGAGACGCTATTGTCTGGTAGTGAACAGGCAGGAAGGCTGACGAAGATAGGTTGCAACAAACACTAAGCATGTTAGAGGTGGCTCATCTTGCCAGCCCCTACTAGATGCGGTGCCATAGGCGATAGGTGGGCCTAGTCATATCAAGCATGCACCGTAACAGGTAGCGACCACATGCGGGTACATGTGGTTAGTGGACTACATGGCGATTGCATATGGTTAGTGGGCCACATGGCGATTGGAGCCTAAGGCCGAGGGGGACATTGGAGCCTAAGGCCAAGGGGGACCTGGAGTCCGAGGTCGAGGGAGTTCGAAGCCGAAGGGGACTTGGAGTCCGAAGCCGAGGGGGACATGGAGTCTGAGGTTCCGTCAGTCGCCCCTTCCGTTAGCCCTAACGTGGGTTGATCAGCCATATCATATATCATGATAATTTATCATTATTTTATAATATAAATAACTATAATATTTATATTAAATTATAATATTATATTATAAAAGTAAGCAGCGTTGTCTTCTGTCATGGCTATGCGGTGAGGAAGAATAACAGCGTTACGTAACGGCTAAAAGCCGAAACTAGCCCAAAGTGAACAACCAAGCAGGCTGCTTTAAGCCAGGCACGGGAAGGGTCAATCAGCGGGCCTCACGCCTAACAAGCTTGACTGCGATGCCCGTCCCAATGCACGGTGTTCAGCTTGTCAATTATGACCAAATATATTCGTTATTCAAACAGGGTGTCTTTTATTTTTCTCACCAACTTTTGTGGTGCTTGGAAGATCGGTCGCATGTTACGCAAGAACCAAATTTTCGATCAGCTTACTTGGGAAAACAACCCTACCATACCCGACATCCCTTGGATGTACCAATGTTCTTTTCATGGTTGGACCTATTTCTAGCTTTCTAGAAACTTAGATCCTCAAGGGCTTCATAGTTCATACTTTGCAAATGTTCCGGTGAGAAAAAAATAAAATAAAAGTACACACAAGATTTACATATGGTTTGGTCATAGATCTATATCCACATTGATAGATAGTGCAAATTTTATTATAACAATATAGAAGATTATAGGTATAATTAGCTCTTAGAAACGTGAAGCTCATGTAGACCGAATAAAACTAGAACATCCTTCGTGCTTCTCGTCATCTCATTTGCAAAGGATTACACATACTTAAGTCAAAGGGACTAAAATTTTGCCGTATCTTACACGCATTGAGGGTCGTATCTTACAAGTATTGAGAGACATATCCAACAATTATTAGGCTTGTAAATTCAAGACGAAACTTCAACAACTCTTTACCTTAGCTTCGAAGTTTATCAAGCCAATTCGGAACTTCATTAGTTTTACCATCATACTCCAATAAGAATCAATTTGTACAAACTTCAATCGAGTCCAAGTAATGCTTGAACTTGGCTTCTTAAAATTGACTTAGCCATCACACGAGCAGCAAGATTTTTAGTTGCGACAGTCTTTTAAAGTCCAATACTAGAGCTCATCTTCACCAAAGCCCATTGTCCACACCTAGTTCTCTTTTCTTCTTTAGCCTTCCGAAGCTCTTGCTTTAAGGTAGTGTTTGAAATAGAGAATAAGAGTGGATATACAGAGGATATCCTCTCTTATTCTCAAAAGCCATAACTATAAGGGATAGCTGGGAATAAAGTTAATCAAAGGGATAATCCATGGTTAACCATAGGATATCCCCCCAATTTATTCCCTAGAGAATACAGTAATAGCTGGTTATCCCTCCAAATAAAAAAGTAAAAAAAAGTTATCCTATAGATTTACGTTTTTGTATTTAATATGATCAATGAGATAGTCAAGGGATATCCCTAGGGATAGCTAGAGAACAAACTCTATCCTGTACACTTATCTATGAATAATATTTTTTCTATCAAATACTATCTAAGTCAGCACGCGGGGCTGATCTATCATTTTTAGTCGTGCTTTACTTTTTGGTCAAATGTTGTTCTGGCTCGAATATTACCGTGCCACCACCAAGATGCCACCCTCACCTATGAAAACCCTCGATGACAGCCGCTCATGGCTCCATGATGGTAGATTATTTTACCTCTCCAATTCCAATTTATAATAGAGAACCCTAACTCGTTTAGCTAGCTTCCATCGATTGCCAATGCGCCATTCTGTGTCATCATTTTGGCCACCAATGAAGCCTAGGTTGGTAGTGATCAAGTAAATCAGGGGGCATTCATTGAATGGAGTTAACCCCTTCTTCATCAATTTTGATTGATTGCGCACCCAATATGAATCCTTGCTCAATTTAGTTGCTGATTGTCACCAAGGCCTCCTTCCCTTCCCTCTTCTATGACATCATCGATCGATGTGCTCACATTGTTCGAAACTTGATAGGAAGCTTGGATTAATTTCTTATTTTGGTTGAATAAGTACATAACTTGCTACTATGGCAACGATAGTAGATAATGCTAGCTGAGCTAATTATATTTATTGATATTTGCAAAGACCTCTAAACGGGCCTTCCTCCTGATAGATCACAGATCGGTTCGATTGAGCTCACCATAGTTCGATTCAAATGGAAACCATGCTTCAATTCAAGAAACAACGTAATATGTTCTTCAGGAAGAAGACCAATACACCGATGCCAATGGAGTTGGGTCAGATGATTTGATCAAGTCTTTAATTAGGCCGATTTGGGTCTAGTGATTCTAACCTAAGTCAAATTTGATTTCTCAAATGGGTTAAGACTTGACCTAGTTGACCTGTTCTGGGTCACGATTTGATTCCAATTGATTCATTTATCTAGCAATGGGTCCTGATCTAAATCTAATTGTTTGGTTTCCACTCTAATTTGATCTAAATTGAGTCCTAATTTGATTCTAATTCATTGTTTAGGTTTTCTTAGCAGACTATGAGCATGTTGAATGCAGTTGATTAGCATGTTGAGATATAAATTTTTATACGTACCTTTATGAGATATGTAGGAATTTTTGCATGTAGTTCTATGGGATATGTATGGTTTTTTTATATATTTCTTTTGTGAGCATGCATCATGATTTCATACTTATCATTATATCAACATACTTTTTATTTTTGGTTATGTATGGATATAAATTATTTTGTTTGCTTTGATAGCATGGTTGGACTATGTACCAAGATGAATTATTTTATACTATGATATCATGATTTTGGGTGTTGATTGTCATGTAGATTGAAACATGTTTCAAGGATCTGATGAAATAGATTTGAAAAATGAGCATGTAGACTAATCACACGGATAATAGTGATGTGGCACTAATGCGGTCTAAGTTGATAGCCATATTTGAT
The DNA here is from genome assembly GCA_900491605.1 of Calamus simplicifolius. Classification (NCBI taxonomy): domain Eukaryota; kingdom Viridiplantae; phylum Streptophyta; class Magnoliopsida; order Arecales; family Arecaceae; genus Calamus; species Calamus simplicifolius. The sequence goes on from UESW01003875.1 coordinate 271,428, forward strand.
ACCATGTAGATCTAGTTTGGCCATAAGGTTATGACCAGACTAGGTTTATATTGCATAGCATTGACTTGGTTTATGATATATGGCACAAGTTTTAGCTAGTATCGACCTATAGTAATGGCTAGGGTTGGTTTAGACACATGACATTGGTGTGGCCTAAGATGATGACAAGATTTGATACTAATGGCTAGGGTTGGTTTAGACACATGACATTGGTGTGGCTTAAGATGATGATGAGATTTGATACTGTATAGAATTGGTTCTAGCCTAAGTTGATAGGCATACTAGGTCTATAATACATGGTACCCGTGTGAAAATCAGCCTTAGTCTAAGGTGATGGCCAGATTAGGTTTATAAAAATAGAATAAATGGTGCCAATAAATCTTATCAGAATTAATTGAAATGATTTAAATATGAAATCAATGTGGCATAATTCAATATCATAAATAATAAAAATGAAGCCGTTTAAAAATCTTACTTATGATTAATATATGGTTTTGTAGCATCATGTTTTATATTAGGACATCAAATTTATTTTAATATACATATTAGTGGATTATTTGATAGATATTTACTGCATCTCTATATCTATATGTGTAAGAATTCTTAAAAAGCTAAAAGATCATATCATATTTACCATATCTTTTTACAAAGTTTGAGGACTTGTTGCCATATATTAAGCTTTAGTTGTAGATAAGGCAATCATAGATTGTAATGTCATCTTTTAAATAACCACATACCCTAAAGAGTAAAGATATAACCTATAAAACATTGCCTCTTATCCAAACCACCTGCATAGTCAAAATCAATATAGCCAATCATCCCATTAGTGGATCTCCTATTTTCATACACCAAGCCCACGTTTGTGGTCCTTTCAAGGACTTCAAGGTCCATTTCACGGCCTGCTAATTCATCTTTCCAGGGTGATACATCTTTTGACCATACCAATAACTTGTGAAATGTCTAACCAACTATAAACTATTGCATATAGGAAACTACCAATAGTGCTAGCTTGGGGCACTCATGTCATGTGCTCCACCGTCTCCTCGATTTGTGGTAATGTTGACCCAATTATTGATTTTGATGATTAATAAAAGACATGAGTATATTCATTTGTTTTAAATAGATTTAACAAGTGTTTCAGGGATTAAAAATATTTGATCAATCAAAATGTATAAAGAAACAAGTTTTGAATCAAAATGTTAAAAGAATTTTTCAAAGTTCAAAGCTTGGAGTCGACACCCAAATAGTCAGGAGCCGACCCCAGGGCGTATCAGAAGGTTTCTGGTATTTTGGCACGGTCTGGAGTCGACACCCAGAGTTTCAGAGCCGACTCCAACCTGAGATACAGAGAAGTGCATTCTGTTTCAATTTCTGGAGCCGACACCTAGAATTTGGGAGCCGACACCTGAGATTTCGGGAGCCAACACCTGAGTTTTTTGAGCCGACTCTAACCTGAGAACAGAGAACCTATTTTATGGACTTTTCTGGAGCTGACACTTACAGTTTTCGGAGCCGACTCCCGAAAGCGATGAGCCGACACTTACCTTTTCGGAGCCGACTCCTCAACAACTTTTACTTTCTATTTTTGGAACACCCGACTTGGAGCCGACACCTGAAAAGTTGGAGCCGACTCCAACCTGTCAGGAACAGATTTTTATCTGTCAGAACGGACTTCAACGGTAATATTTCTTTTCACCTAACCTCTAAGACTTTTCTTTGTGTGTAGAAGAATCCATACATCTCACAACGATATTTCCCACCTAAACCTGGATTAAAGATCTATAAAAGGGAAAAATCGTTCATTTGAAAGAGAGAGAATAAAAAGAAAAGAAGAAAAATCAAGAAAAATACTATGTGAAAAAGAGAGAGAAATCAAGAGGAAAGATTTAAGCTCAAATCCATCAACCTCAGAAAGCTCAAAGAGAAATCCAAGGCATTCAAGTTCAAATCAAAGGATTTCCAAAGAAGAAGAAAGCAAAAGCCCCTTTCCTCAACTTCTCATCTGCAAATTTGTGAAGAATCTGAGCTGAGGCCTGATTCAACTTTCAAAGGAGAAGAGGAAAAGAAGAAAAGCATAATCAAAAGCTTCAAACAGGCTTTTCTAACCTTGTTTATTTATTTGAATATTTGCTCATTTGAGGAGCTGTTTTGTATTGTAAACTCTATTTTTCATTTGTTTTGCTATTCAATCAGGGGATTGAATTAGTGGAGGTAGTATACCTCGGTCAAGCTAGATTAGCTTGGTTTGGGTTTTGTGCTGGTGAGCCCGGAAAACCAGCTGGGTTCGTTGTGATCCCGGGGAAACAACAAGTTTTGAGTTGTGAGCTTGTAAAATAACTCGGCTGTAATCTAGTAGATTATAGTGTGGACCCAAGTGGTACTTGGGAGTGGACGTAGGTGTTGGATACACCGAACCACTATAAAATTTGTGTTTGCCGTGTTTTGATTCTCTCTCTCTATCTCTTTGTTTGTGTTATATTTATCCTGCACTTAATCTTTATTCCAAAGCAAAAGTTTTTTAAAAGGTTAAATTTTTAAGAACCCAATTCACCCCCCCTCTTGGGTTGCCATCTGGGCCAACAATTGGTATCAGAGCAAGTGCTCATTTTATTTGATCTAACGATCAAGAGCTAAAGATCCAAATGGCAGCTCAAGCTGGATCTTCATTTTTGAAGGTCAATCCACTAATAGACCTCCTTTGTTTAATGGAACTAATTATAGTTATTGGAAAGCTAGAATGAAGATTTTTATTCAAGCTTTGACTATGACTTATGGAGTGAATCATAGTTAATGGTCCAACACACCACACACTTAGAGTAGATGGTTCAATAGTTCCTAAACCCGAAAGGGAATTGGAATGAACATGATAGAAAATGGCTCAGCTCAATGCTAAAGCCATGAATGTTTTATATTGTTCATTGGATGCTAATGAATTTAATCGAATTTCTACATGTATTTCCGCAAAAGAAATTTGGGATAGATTAGAAGTTACCCATGAGGGTACTAATCAAGTTAAAGAATCTAAAATTAATATTTGGTGCATAAATATGAACTGTTTAGCATGGAACAAACTGAAACTATACATGCATGTACACTAGATTCACTGATATTGTAAATGGTTGAAAAGTCTTGGTAAGACTTATACTAATTCTGAACTTGTTCGTAAAATTCTTAGGTCACTTCCAAGATCATGGGAAGCGAAGGTGACTGCAATCCAAGAAGCCAAGGATTTAAACTTTACCTTTGGAGGAGCTACTTGGATCCTTAATGACTCATGAGCTGACTATGAAGCAACATCAAGAGGAGGAAGTCAAGAAGAAGAAAACAATTGCCCTCAAGGCTGCAGAAAGTGAGGAAAGCTGCAGTGATGGTGATGATGATGATGAGACAGCACTCCTTGCTAGGAAATTTAAAAATTCATGCAAAGAAGGAGACCCTTCCACAAGAAAAATCTGGAACAAAAATGGAAGGAGAAAAAGAAAAGAGAAGGACAAAACAAAGAAAAAGAAAGACCCCTAATATGTTATGAGTGTAAGAAACCGGGGCATTTCAGATATGACTGTCCTCAACTGAAGAAAGTCTACAAGAAGAAGAAAAGGCTTATGTTGCAACATGGAGTGATAGTGAAGAATCCTCTTCCGAGGAGGAACAAAAGGAAGTTGCCAAACATTTGCTTTATGGCAAACGACGACAATGAGGTAAGTTCTGAAAACCTTATGATGATTTTACTTTTGAAGAATTATATGATGCATTTAATGAATTAGTAAGTGATTTTAAAGTTTTGAAAAAGAAAACAAATCTTTGAAAAATGATAATTTAAATCTTGCCAAAGAAAAGATAAACTTAACTCATGAAGTTGAAAAATTGAAATCAGAAAATGAAAATTTGATTAAAAAAAAAGATCAATTTCCAATGAAAATGATATTAAAGAAGAAAGTTGATAAATATAAAATATAGTTGATAAATTTACATATAGTTCTGAAAAACTTAATTTATTATTGAGCAATCAAAGAGCTATATTTGATAAGGCTGGATTAGGTTATAGGCCTAACATAAAACAAAAGTATGTCAAAAACTTCTTTAGAAAAGAACAAGATAAAAATGAATTTTTATGTTATTATTGTAACAAGAAAGGACATAAAGCCTATGAATGTAATTTTAGAAAATTAACAAGAATTTAAGTAGTAAAGGAAAGAAAATATGGGTTCCAAAAGGAACAATCTTTTTGCTACTAACCATGAAGGACCCAAGAAGGCTTGGGTACCTAAATATAAGACTTGATCATTTTTGCAGGAGTGTCTTGCGGCCAAAAGATCAAAGCGAAAGTGGTATCTCGATAGTGGCTGCTCAAGACACATGACGGGTGACAAGGATCAATTCATCACCCTTGAAGAAAAAGGGAGGAGTTGTTACGTTTGGTGACAATGGCAAAGGCCAGATCATGGGATTTGGTAAAATTCAAATAACTCCCTCCACATTTATTGAAAATGTTTTATATGTTAATGGTTTAAAGCATAATCTAATTAGTATTAGCCAATTGTGTGATAAAGGTTTCAAAGTATCATTTGAAGCTTCTATCTGCACTGTTTCTAATCCCATTGATAATAGCATTGTATTTATTGGAAATAGAAATGGCAATGTATACTTGATTGATTTAGACAATTTGTCTACTAGTAATCATTGCTTAGTTGCTAATAATGCTAATATGAATGAGATTGGATGGTTATGGCATCATAGATTAGGTCATGCAAGCACACACCTAATTTCAAAATTAATTAGAATGGATTTAGTAAAAGGCCTTCCACAACTAGATTTTGAAAATAACAAAATCTGTGATGCATGTCAATTTGGAAAACAAACTAGAAACTCTTTCAAAACTAAAAAATTGTTTCCACTTCTAGGCCACTTGAACTACTTCACATGGATCTTTTTGGACCTACTAGAACCACTAGTCTAGGAGGAAAGAAATATGGTCTTGTGATTGTAGATGATTATTCTAGATACACTTGGGTATTATTTTTAGCTCATAAAGATGAGACCTTTCCAATATTTTTGAAATTCTTCAAGAAGGTCACAAATGAGAAAAACAACACCATAGTGTCTCTTAGAAGTGATCATGGCACTGAATTTGAAAATCATTTATTTGAAAACTTTTGCATTGAAAATGGCATCCATCATAATTTCTCTGCACCTAGAACACCACAACAAAATGGAGTTGTAGAAAGAAAAAATAGAACTTTAGAAGACATGGCCCGTACCATGCTATGTGAAAGCAACCTACCAAAGTACTTTGGGCGGAAGCTATAAACACGGCATGTTACATTCTTAATAGAGCTTTAATTAGGCCAATCCTTAAGAAAACTCCTTATGAACTATGGAACAATAGAAAACCAAACATAGTTATTTTCATGCATTTGGTTGTAAATGTTTATTCATAATAATGGTAAAGATAATCTAGGAAAATTTGATGCAAAATCAGATGAAGGCATATTCTTAGGATATTCAACATCTAGCAAAGCCTACAGAGTGTTTAACAAGAAACTTAATTGTAGAAGAATCTATTCATGTAGTTTTTGATGAATCTTTAGCATCGAGTTCAGAAAGATTGATGATGAGGAAGATACAAACATATTAGAAAGGGATATTGAAAAATTGAATATAGATGTATCTTCAGATCATGAACAAGGAGCTAAAGATGATGATTCTCCTAGTGTTGATGTTGTTGATGCAAATCATAATGATGTAGATCTTCCTAGAGATTGGAGATATGCCTATGGTCATCCAAAAGAATTAATTATAGGTGATCCATCTCAAGGAGTAAGAACTAGATCATCAATGAGAAACATCAATAATCATCTTGCATTTGTATCTCAAATTGAACCTAAAACCATTGAAGAGGCTGAAAAAGATAATAATTGGATGTTAGCTATGCAAGAGGAATTAAATCAATTTACTAGAAATAATGTCTGGTCCTTAGTTGATAGACCTAAAGATCATTCTGTTATAGGATCAAAATGGGTATTTAGAAATAAATTAGATGAAAATGGCATAGTAATTAGAAACAAAGCTAGATTAGTTGCAAAAGGATATAATCAAGAAGAAGGAATTGATTTTGATGAAACTTTTGCACCTGTAGCTAGATTAGAAGCAATTAGATTACTACTCGCATTTGCATGTCATATGCATATCAATTTATTTCAAATGGATGTTAAAAGTGCATTTTTAAATGGATTTATAAATGAGAAGTTTTTGTTGAACAACCACCTGGTTTTGAAGATCATGAATTTTCAAATCATGTTTTTAAATTGCACAAAGCACTATATGGTTTAAAACAAGCACCTAGAGCTTGGTATGATAGATTAAGCAAATTTCTGATTGAAAATGATTTTACTAGAGGAAATGTAGATAAAACACTATTTTTGAAAAGAAAAGACAAAGATTTATTAGTAGTACAAATATATGTTGATGATATTGTATTCGGTGCTACTAACAATCTCTTGTGTCAAGAATTTGCTAAGTTAATGCAGGGTGAATTCGAAATGAGCATGATGGGAGAACTCAACTTCTTCCTAGGACTTCAAATCAAGCAAAGCAAAGAGGGGATTTTCATCAACCAAGCAAAATACACAAAGGAACTTCTCAAGAAGTTTGGAATGGAGTCAATCAAACCCCTTGGAACACCTATGAGTCCTTCATGCAAATTAGATAAAGATGAAGATGGTAAGAAAGTAGATCAAAGTACTACAGAGGTATGATCGGATCTCTACTTTACTTAACTGCAAGTAGACCAGATATCATGTTTGCTGTTTGTCTATGTGCTAGATTTCAATCTGAACCTAAAGAATCTCACTTAATTGCAGTGAAAAGAATCTTAAGATATCTAAGTGGAACTAAAAATGTAGGATTATGGTATTCTAGAGACTCAACACTAAACTTGATTGCATATTCTGACTCTGACTATGCTGGATGTAAACTAGATAGAAAAAGTACAAGTGGTGCATGTCAATTCTTAGGAAGTAACTTAATCTCTTGGTTTAGCAAAAAGCAAAATTCGGTTGCATTATCAACTGCTGAAGCAGAATATGTTGCAGCTGGAAGTTGCTGTGCTCAAATCCTTTGGATTAAGCGACAACTTGAAGATTATGGCATAACACTTGATAAAACTCCTATTAGATGTGATAATACAAGTGCAATAAATTTAACTAAGAATCCAATACAACATTCAAGAACTAAGCACATTGAAATTAGATATCATTTTTATTGGAAGATTATAGAAAAATTATATGATCCAATCCTTTTGATTTTGATGATTACTAAAAGCCATTGAGTTCATTAAAAGATGTAATGAGTTTATGTAAATGAGCAACAAATTTATTTTGAACAATCAATGAGAATGTTAAAGTTTGACTCTAATCTATTTGAAAGAAAACTTTAAGCTCAATATTCAAACTTTCGAAAAGAAATGTTATAATTCATGTTTTATTCAATAAGTTTTTGGATTAGTTCTTGAATCAATTCTAAATGTCTATTTTATTGTATTCAAGTCAAAACAATGAATTAAATGAATCTGGAACGATTTTAATGTCAATCAGAAAAGTTTCTGATTTTTGATACGTTCCGGAGCCGACTCCTGAGTTTTAGAGTTGACTCCACTAGTGTACAGAAATGTGCTTCTGTCTCGAGTCGACCCACAAAATTATCGAGTCGACCCCTGATTCTGTCGAGCCGACTCCCTGACTGTGCGAGTCGACTCCGCTCAGACACCAGAAGAGTATTTTTTCTGAGCACTTCGCGAGTCGACCCCAAGCCTTTCACGAGTCGACTCCCGACTATCAGGAGTCGACACTTTATTTCTGGCGAGTCGACCCCTAACCTTTATAAACATTTCTATATTTGGTAAGACGAGCTCGAGCCGACTCGGAAAAAGCATGAGTCGACTCCAGCAAATCTGGGCAAAATTTTTACGGATGCCAACTCAGCTCCAACGGTTAGTTTTTGAATAACGGCTATTTTTCCTTGTCTCTAACGGATATATTTTGCAGATTCTATAAATAGAGGAGCTCTTTTCATATCACATATGAATTTGAAAATCAAAAAGAGAAAAGAATATCTTTCAAAAAGAGGGAAAAATAGAGCTTATTGGAAAAATCTTCTAGCTCAAAGTAGAGTGATTCAAAAGGAGTGAAATCAAAGAGGAAGTTCCAACTGCTCCAGATCTTCAATCCACAAAAGTCAAAAGAAAATCCAAAGCTTTTCAAAGATCAAATCGAAGGATTTTCAACATTCAACAAAAGGAGAAAAAGCTTCATCTCAACTCCAAAGCTTTCAACGGTCAAGAATCTTGCTGAGGCCTGATTCAATACTTCAAGAGGAGTTAAAGAGAAGAAGGAAGAAAGCCAAAGCCACATCATCTGCAATACTATCAGGCTTTTCTAACTCTTTATTTTATATTTCATTTGTATATTGCTCAAGGGGAGCATTTCATTATTTAAACACTGTTATTCTGATTGTTTGCTGATTCAATCAGTGGATTGAATCAGTGGAGGTTATTATACCTCGTTGCAAGCCGGAGTGCTTGTGTTGGGTTAGTTGTGAGCCCGTGAAAAACAACGTGTAAGGTTTTGTGCTGGTAAGCCCGAGTAAAACCAGCTGGGTTCGTTGTGATCCCGGAAAAACAACAAGTTTGAGTTGTGAGCTTGGAAAACAACTCGCTGTAATCTGAGAGATTATAGTGTGGACCCAAGTGAATCTTGGGAGTGGACGTAGGTGTTGGTTGCACCGAACCACTATAAAATTATCTTGTGTTTGCCGTGCTATATTTCTCTCTCTCTATCTCTCTTTTATTTGCTTGTGCATTGCCTCTTAGTTAATTTCACTCACTTGCACTCTTGAGCAAATCTGTTTAAAACATTTCAAAAAGTCTTAAATTTTTAAGAACCCAATTCACCCCCCCCTCTTGGGTTGCCATCTGGGCCAACAATTGGTATCAGAGCAAGTGCTCATTTAGAATTTGATCTCACGATCAAGGGCTAAAGATCCTTGTGGCAACACAAAGTGGTTCATGTTTTGCTGAAGGTCATTCTACGAATCGACCTCCTTTATTTAATGGAACCAACTATTCATATTGGAAAGCTAGAATGAGAATATTCATTCAAGCTTCTGACTATGAATTGTGGGGAGTAATAATAAATAGACCTAGTACACCCACACACGTAGTTGAAGGCACTATTGTTCCTAAGCCCGAAAGGGATTGGAATGATAATGATAGGAGAATGGCACAACTAAATGCTAAGGCCATTAATATTTTATATTGTTCCTTAGACTCAAATGAATTCAACCGAATCTCAACATGTAATTCCGCAAAAGAAATTTGGGATAGGTTGGAAATAACACATGAAGGAAAAACCAAGTAAAAGAATCAAAGATAAATATTTTGGTTCATAAATATGAATTATTTACTATGGAACAAAATAAAACCATCACATGCATGTTCACTAGATTCACTGATATTGTGAATGGTTTAAAAAGTCTTGGAAAAGTTTACACTAACTCTGAGCTTGTTCGCAAAATACTTAGGTCACTTCCAAGGACTTGGGAAGCCAAGGTGACCGCCATACAAGAAGCCAAAGATCTGAACATCCTACCATTGGAAGAGCTTCTTGGTTCGCTGATGACTCATGAGCTTCAAGTTAAACAACATGTCAATGAGGATGAGTCAAGAAGAAGAAGACCATCGCCCTCAAAGCTGCGGAAAAGAAAGTAAGCAGCAGCGATGATGAAGAGATGATGATGATGAGACAGCCCTCCTTGCAAGGAAATTCAAGAAGTTTATGCAGAGAAGGAGGCCCTTCCACAAAAAGAGATTTGTTTCAAAAATGGAAGGAGAAAAAGAAAAGGATAAGAAAAAGGAAAAGGACAAAGAGAAAGAGCCCTTAGTTTGCTATGAGTGTAAAAAGCCAGGGCATTTTAGATATGACTGTCCTTTACTTAAGAAGGCCTACAAGAAAAAGAAAAAGGCCTACATGGCAACTTGGATTGATAGTGAAGAGTCTTCTTCCGAAGAAGAAGAATAAAAAGAAGTTGCTAATATTGCTCTGCTTATGGCCAACAACGACGACAACGACAATGAGGTAAGTACCGAAACCCTTGATGATGAATTTACATTTGATGAAATGTTTGAGGCTTTTAATGAATTAATGATAGATTTCAAAGCTTTGAAAAAGAAACACAAATCATTAAAAACCGAAAACTTAAATTTAATTAAAGAGAAAAATGAATTAAATTTTGTAGTTAAAGATGTAAAAGATAAAATGGATACTCTTCTTAATGAAAAGAATGATTGTGTTCTTAAGATTGATTTGGTAAATCTGAAATGAAAAAATCTAATTAAA